>OY804595.1:60748669-61023669 GCA_963680895.1 Fragum sueziense
TAAAAAGGTTCATACATTATCCTTGCATGTTTTATAGCAACATTGTTCATGTTTGATTTAGTATGTTCTTGCTGTGGGAATTACACTTTAGACAACACATGTCTTCACAAAAAATAGTCCAGTGAGTTCAAATCCGACATTTGTCAACTGACAACATTCTAAGTGTTAAAGTTGATCTTCCAAAGACTATGATTTCATGATTTTAATATGGTATGGGAAAATTTCAAATAAAAATTCTAAATAGACTGTACTATTGATTTCAATGAATCTTGATCGGACGAAATTCTTCGCATTGACTTTCCTGGACTTCCATATACAGTCGTATTCAAAGCTTAGATGCTTTCTGCGCTATGGGATGTTTTCGATCTTTTCCATCCATATTCATCACAATCTGACCGACGTCGTTCAAATTTATCTATTATTGAGTAGATGAGTATTCTTTTAAGTGAATCTTTTGTTTTTAATTAAAATTTAAAATTTATTTGCACACATATGGGACATTTAGATAAATGATATACGCTTTACCGCATACATACGTTTTGAGAAGGTAGGTTGTGACGTCATTTTGATAGTGGTACAGATGACGTCAAAAATGACGCCATTTTGATAAGTGCATAACATTGAAGTGTACGGTAAACAAAATTTCAATGAATTCTGTAGATATTGATAGCTTTCCGAAAGAAATCGGCTAAGAAATAGCAGAGCTAGAACTATTTTTAAGTGTTACCTTACTTTTGGGACACCCTGTATTTAACAAATAGAACAATATGATTATTTACTGAGTTTTATCATCCAATATTACCAAGTTTGTTTACCTAGTGACTAGGGGAGATTCAAGATTTCTCGGTCAGTCAAACTTTTCCCTTAATAAACAAACCGTCTTTATTACGGAATTTCCAAGATTATATTTATTTATAGGTATTACATGTCATCAATCGAATGCGCCCTAAAAATGATACTATGTAATGTGTATCATGACATATGGAGAAATTTACTGTCAGACTTTAGCCATGGTAAAGTTTAAATTAAGCTTGGTTGAACTCAGACACAAAGTTTCCCACCATTTCTATCTGTTTTTAATGGGAAAATTAGCAACATAAATGATGTAGTTTGCAACATCTTTCAATTTGGAACAGTCCAAAACTATAACCTTTGTGAAAGGGTTGAAACATTACTTTTCCCATTATGTGTATAAAAAACGTCTGAAATTCCCTGTTCAATGTCCAAGTTTACCATATTCTGACACTAACCTTTATTTCGTAAAATTATCTGCTTTGTCATTAATTTAAATGTTTTAGCCAGTGAAATTATTGTAGAATTGGAATACTTTATTGTTTACTTTGTTGATTCAGAAGCTTATCTGTCCAAGACAGTGAGGTATCCATGGTGTTTGACAGAGACTATGTTTTGTGTCGGAATTATACCGAATCTCCCTTAATGATATTTATCTACCTAGTGACTAGTGGTAGACTGGTATCCAGTGTAAGTCTGCCCAGGGCTCCCACTCTACACCTCTGATCAGAGAAGCGATCTCGACCATAATCTGATATTACAAAGTTTATATACCTGGTAACTAGCATTAATTATTTACCTAGTGACTAGTGGTAGACTGGTATCCAGTGTAAGTCTGCCCAGGGCTCCCACACTACACAGCTGATTGGAGAAGCGATCTCGATCATAATCTGATATTACAAAGTTTATATACCAAGTAACTAGCAGTATTTGTTTACCTAGTGACTAGTGGTAGACTGGTATCCAGTGTAAGTCTGCCCAGGGCTCCCACACTACACAGCTGATTGGAGAAGCGATCTCGATCATAATCTGATATTACAAAGTTTATATACCAAGTAACTAGCAGTATTTGTTTACCTAGTGACTAGTGGTAGACTGGTATCCAGTGTAAGTCTGCCCAGGGCTCCCACACTACACAGCTGATCGGAGAAGCGATCTCGATCATAATCTGATATTACAAAGTTTATATACCAAGTAACTAGCAGTATTTGTTTACCTAGTGACTAGTGGTAGACTGGTATCCAGTGTAAGTCTGCCCAGGGCTCCCACACTACACAGCTGATCGGAGAAGCGATCTCGATCATAATCTGATATTACAAAGTTTATATACCAAGTAACTAGCAGTATTTATCTACCTAGTGACTAGTGGTAGACTGGTATCCAGTGTAAGTCTGCCCAGGGCTCCCACACTACACCTCTGATCAGAGAAGCGATCTCGACCATAATCTGATATTACAAAGTTTATATACCTGGTAACTAGCATTAATTATTTACCTAGTGACTAGTGGTAGACTGGTATCCAGTGTAAGTCTGCCCAGGGCTCCCACACTACACAGCTGATTGGAGAAGCGATCTCGATCATAATCTGATATTACAAAGTTTATATACCAAGTAACTAGCAGTATTTGTTTACCTAGTGACTAGTGGTAGACTGGTATCCAGTGTAAGTCTGCCCAGGGCTCCCACACTACACAGCTGATCGGAGAAGCGATCTCGATCATAATCTGATATTACAAAGTTTATATACCTAGTAACTAGCAGTATTTGTTTACCTAGTGACTAGTGATAATTATTTACCTAGTGACTGGTGTCAATCGCGACCCTCGAGACTGTTTGCAACTTTTTGCCCTTTGGAACGTGGTTGCAACATGATCTCGAGCGTAATACAGTGACCGCCATATTGAACGTAAAAGTAGATGCGCGTAAATGACGTCATCAAAACAAATCAATCCTTTAGCTAACGTCATAATTCAAGTGAAATATACTGTCAATAATCGGTAAATCACATCAATTATTTTATCTGGTAACATTTCGTCACATTTATGAGGATACAATCGACTTTTAAAGGCTGTTTGTTTCAAATATTTTTCTGGCGTAGATTTAAATAGTTGTTTGGTCTGCTTCCTTTGTTATAGACCAGACTACCGTTGTTATTCTTGCGGAGTGATATGGGCAGGATCTGCTCATGCCGGCAACTGTAATACATTCGAGCCGATCTTGAGTAATGATTAGATCCGAGAATATTCGAATGTGACTAGTGGTAGACTGGTATCCAGTGTAAGTCCTACACTACATAGCTGATCAGAGAAGCGATCTCGATCATAATCTGATATTACAAAGTTTATATACCTGGTAACTAGCATTAATTATTTACCTAGTGACTAGTGGTAGACTGGTATCCAGTGTAAGTCTGCCGAGGGCTCCCACACTACACAGCTGATTGGAGAAGCGATCTCGATCATAATCTGATATTACAAAGTTTATATACCAAGTAACTAGCAGTATTTGTTTACCTAGTGACTAGTGGTAGACTGGTATCCAGTGTAAGTCTGCCCAGGGCTCCCACACTACACAACTGATCGGAGAAGCGATCTCGACCATAATCTGATATTACAAAGTTTATATACCTAGTAACTAGCAGTATTTGTTTACCTAGTGACTAGTGGTAGACTGGTATCCAGTGTAAGTCTGCCCAGGGCTCCCACACTACACCTCTGATCAGAGAAGCGATCTCGACCATAATCTGATATTACAAAGTTTATATACCTAGTGACTAGCACTAATTATTTACCTAGTGACTAGTGGTAGACTGGTATCCAGTGTAAGTCTGCCCAGGGCGCCCACACTACACAGCTGATCGGAGAAGCGATCTCGATCGTCCTCCTCTACCTCATCTATATCCTCGCAATCCGCCTGACCGTCAAGTGAATTCTGAAAGTGTAAAATTAGTTTACATGTTTTATTAACCCATTCCCTAACGTTGATGCTTTTTGACGCCCTTTGAGATTAAAGCTTTAGAAAACATAGTGGAAAATGAAGAAATTTCCCACAATGTTTTCTACCCCAAAAGACCAATAAATATGAAATTACATTCATTTGAAATTGTCGTCTGCATCATCTTTGAATTTGGAACAGTCAAAAATTTTGTCGTCTGGTAATGGGTTAAATAATGACAGACATACATCCAGAAAGCAAAATTTCAGAATGTTCCAAATTCAAAGAAGACCACATAGCAAAATTTCAGAATGTTCCAAATTCAAAAATGTTACAGAGGACAATTTCTAGCAAATGAAATTTTACAGTTTTTTTTGTCGTTCTGGATAGAAAACATTGTGGGGAATGAAGAAATTGCTTGTCACAAGCAATTTCTTCATTTTTCACAATGTTTTCCAAAGCTTTTATCTTGTAGGGCATGAAAATTAGAAGCGATCTCAATCTCATCTATATCTTAACAATCTGCCTGACCGTCTAGTGAATTCTGAAATATAACAACAAAGGCCTAATACAAGTACTATCTACAGAGGAAAACAAAAAAAGTGTGTCAAAATTGTGAAAATAGTTTAAGTAATTTGTGAATCGGCATAATCCCTCTTTAAAAATGTTCAAATAATCTGTCAACTCACTCAGCTGTAACGGTTTTGGAAAAGCAAGTACAGGGTACTCTTTACGTTAAGGAATTCTAAAGTTTAATCAATTTGCCATTTTACCTGTGTTCCGCATCCATCAGGCGGACTAATGTGTCGTCTGCGGCAGCTTTGAAATTGGAACACCCTAAAATTTTGTTGTTTGTGAAAGGGTTAAACACATCGACAGCAAGAAGAGATATAATTTTAAGTGGAACATTTTCTCTCTTTGAATTTTAAGTCATTACCAAACAGCAATTTTTTAGACAAGTCCAAATTCAAAGACGTTAAAGACAACATTTTTTAGTGAATGAAATGTGACATTTTTTGTCTTTCTGGGGGGGAAAACATTGTGGGAAATGAAAAGATTGCTTGTCACAAGCAATTTCTTCATTTTCCAAATTGTTTTTCCAAAGCCTTTATCTGCAGGGTGTCAAAAAGCGTCATCATGTGGGAATGGGTTAATTTAACTTTTTACCTGCGTTCTGCATCCATCAGGGGGACTAATATGACACTGTACATAGGAGTTAAACACATCAACTGCATGGACAGAAATAATTTTGAGTGGAACATTCTCTCTCTTCGATGTTAAAAACTCCATCCAAGTCTCAAGTAGTTTCTCATAGGCTTCCATGTGTATTGTGTCTTCTTTGTGCATCTATATAAAAAATAATGAATAAATATTATTCAATTTGATTCAATTCGTTTATTTATACATTTTAGGCTACCAGCCTATTGCACATACATATTACAAACATGATATACATGTATAAACAATTGTACAGTGACGGTCAAAGGAATAAAATAACATGTAGACAAGGTTACAAGAAGAAAAATAATAGAATATGTCATAATCAGAAGACATTAGTTTTGGCTTTTTATACTAGAGGTATATTGGCCAGCACTGCCTGGGAGGAGACGTGTCGCAAATGTTTGAGGCATGTAACCTTCCATTCAGGTTATGCCTTTAGATACAAATCTGAAATTTTGAAGTGATTTTTTACAGTTCCAAAAAAAGTTTTCTTCTCTGTAGTGAATGATAAATATATTGGGATGTGTTTTTTTATTATCAAATTGTTTTTGCTACTTAGCAGCATATGTAATTTATGTTTATTGGGTCTTTTCTAATGTTTTTTCCAGCATGTAAACTTGTCTAAGACCAGCATACTATTAGATTCTACAACGAAATATAAAGTGATACTTGTCTTCTACTGAATTGGAAAAGCAAACTTTACACAGACGTTGATCTCTTGGTGTGTTTTCATATCGAACTCTTTCTATTTCTAGCAAGTGCACTCCAGTACGTAATTGCGCATAATGCATGTCTAAATTTTCTTATATTTAATATATCAAGATCGTATTCCTTTCCAAAAGATGGTTTTATATATCCATAAACAGATATCTATTTACATAATTGTTTGGTTTGTATCCTTATAGGGGTCTTAGAAAGAAAGCCAATAATGAAATTCATTGCATACTGTCTGCATTAACCCTAGGCAGATTTAGTCTGACTTTGCTGGTAATGCAAGGATGCATTACATGGTGCCTTAAATGAAAGGTATTAAATTTTTGCAAAGAGAATTTTGTATTTGATTATTGTTAGCTATAGACCTCTTCTTCTAAATCTGTGTCCTTCCCAAAAGCACATGTATAATATTTTATTCTGTCTAGAAAGTTGTTGTAGAGGGCTTCTGGGACAGATGACAAACATTGTGACGGAAACTTTTTTAGATCTACTAGGTCCTTATAACTTAATCTACACTTGACAACAGGGCTCCGGAAATTTCGAAATCTGAATCGGTCCACGTTTAACACCCCCCCCCCTTTGCTTACCCCCCCCCCCAACCCATGCACTAGTACCAAAATTGGACACCCCAAACACACACATCATTTTTCATATCTTTCCCGTTTATACAACAGTTCGGGCTACCGGCTCTTCCATGTTTCAATTCCCGATGATCAAACTAAATTGTGATCTGTAGCTCGAGTGAAAGATACACGAAAACTAATGACAGATTTCTACTTTTACTTTGTTAAAACGCCCTAACTGCATTAGGCACTTTGAACATTTTCATCTATGTTATGTTGGGAATGACAAATGATTTAATCACTCTTACATGAAATAATGAAATGGCTGTTAGGCGACATCTGAAGTTTTTTTACTATTCCGTTTTTTAAACACGCGGAGTGTTTGAGATGTTCCCCAGATATAAAACATCACGTGATCCGATATAGGTCAAACGGATCCAACTACCTCCCTCGTGTAAATCGTATTTACGTCATAGATCGTATAAATTTACGTCATGCTATTTTGTAGTTCGAATGTGGATTTTTATGTTCTAATGAAGAAAAAATATTAATTGGGCAAGAAACGAAGGAATAAACCAAGTGGGTAATTTACGTCTGCTACGATCGCCAGAAACCTCGCTAGTGACACGCTCAAGTAGGCCTAGATAGATCTACGGATGTGTTTCATATCTTTCTTTTTCTTTATGTATTTGGGAATGTACAATCGACTCTGGATGAATAAAATCTAGTGGACAGTCCCGACTAAACGCGTGGTGGACTATTCGCGTATGTTCTGGAAAGGTTTTTAAATATTTGCAGACTTCAACTGAAGCCTTGATACATCATCTCTCGTAATCACGCACCTGCTTGGTGTCTCGCGCGCGGTTTGTAAACAAACCATCGTAATTGTTGCCTTATTTGGAAAAAGGGGTAAGCTCACGTGATCAATTCGAAACCAAAATCTGTGGTTGGGAGAATAGAAATTTCAAAGGACGGATTCACATGTGTTTGGCTTAACTGGTACCCGTCGTATGACTATGTATACAACATAGTGGCATCAGAGACGGGAACCAGTCTAGTGTTTGGCAAGAGCTAAATCTGAGATCATTCATCCGTGAAACTGCAGGTAACTGTAAGCATGCCTGCAGGACAATTATCGGTTTCTGTCACTTCCTTATCTCGGGGTAAAGTGTAAAACCCTTGATTTTGTTATTTTTCATGTTGATTTTTATGAATTGGGGAAATATTTTGGACCAATTTTTTCAGTTAATTTGATGATTTCAATCGGTCTCAGAGATCAAAATCCAGTCCAGACCGGTATTTTATCGGTTTTCCGGAGCCCTGCTTGACAATAGATCACCAAAAAATATGAAAACTCCACATGTGAAAATTTTAAACTCTGGTCATACTTCACATATTGTGCAGGCTGACCGGAGTTTAAACTTTTCATATTTTTGCTAATGAAAAATCAGCTTAAGTGATGACAGAATTTCCTTTGGATTTCGCTTATGAAAATTCAAAATCAGCCATTTTCATATCCTGAATACAGAATTCTCATGGACACATTTTACCTCCTCTTCTAAAGCTGCATCCTTCCCAAACGCACATGTATAATGTTTTATTCTGTCTAGAAAGTTGCTGTAGAGAGCCTCTGGGACGGATGACAAGCACTGGGAGGGAAACATCATAACTAGGTTCTTGAATGTATTGGCGATACCTAGACATTCATAGTCCTGAAGGTCCACACTGGAATAGACAAGTCAAAATTAAAAATATTCACTCATACCAAATACCAACATTGAATTTGTAGTGTAATTAATTTACATTTTTCAGATCCAACATAGAACAAAGGTATAACAAGAGCCGTCATAGACGGATTATGTTCCCCAATTACCGTATAGCACTTTATTTCTGCGGGGACTTTATTTCTGCTATTTCTGCGGTCGTGGACAGCACCGCAGAAATAAAATCCGCAGAATATTAATCCTGAATGTAGATGTTGTTGTCATTCTGTAAGTTTTGTCAGTACATGGACAAGTTATACTTTTACCACCCGATGGAAAGAACAATATCACAACAATGGAGTGCTTTCCGATTCAAAAATGGTGTAATTACGGCTTTAACTTAGGTGTAGATAAGACATTTTAGTTCATCAATAAACAATGATTTAACAAGTTTGACTGTTTGGTAACAGTTTGACAAGTCTTTCTTTTCACACCTATCTGTATACAGCATTGTTTCCCATAACGCCTTTAAAGATGCTGTTACATGAGTGGAATTATCCCTTTACCCTAGCAGAGTAATTAGAATATTTGGTAAGCTTCATCTTTCAAACCATGTCTGATACTGACTAAAACTGATTTGATAGCGCAGAAATAAAATTTTTGATTTTGCAAAATGAGAGGCCGCAGAAATATGATCCGCAGAAATTTAACCCGCCTGATTTCTGGAAAAAACGCAGAATTTGGACCCCGCAGAAATAAAGTTATATATGGTAAGTGTTTGTCACAAAATAAAAACTATCATACATTAAGCCCCCTTTTCCCATGACAGATTTTTTGCACACACATTATTTATAGAATATGGTCTAGAACATCTCATTTATCACAGAAGTACAAAATTTCATTAAATTCTGCCCACTAGATGAAGAGAAATTAGACAAAAACTAATTTTTACATTAAGGCCCCTTTTTCCATGACGCAGCCTCAAATTAAGAAACAGAGAAAAAGTTTCCTTGGGATTATCCCAGGGAGTTCACATGTGAAGTTTCATTGAATTTGGTCCAAAGGTTGCTGATATCTGGCTGTGGACGGACGGACACACAGACAGACAGACGGACAGCATGGCGACTAAATGCTCCCCCGAAATTTTTTCTGGGAGCATAAAAATATGAAATAATTTGCAATCAGATAAAGAAACAAATGCCACCAGTTTTAAGTTTGATATTGGTTTATGACTACTGTAGACTACAGTATCCATGTACCACAATACATGTCTAGGTAATACATGTATTCTTAAACTACAGTACACACGGCCACCAATCCCTCTCATTCATTGCAAAATGCTATGAGCGAAATCTCAGAAGAGGGACTTCCGGCTATGAAGAAACGGGACCCATTTTGAGTAAGTAAACACACGTTGTTACTTTAAATCGGTTATTTTGCTAGTTATGGGTTGAATCTCAAAAATCGCGGAATGCTATTCGATGGGGTAATAAATAATGTGTTATATTACCAAAGCCCTTTGTTCTAGCTTACAGAGTAAACCTGCAATTACTTTCGAAGTGAGTGCACACACTTATGTTTACAAACCAAACGACACATAAACGACACATAAACGACTCCTACGGCGCTATCATATGCATTTTTCGAATGAGACATGTTCAGTTTACTATCTTATGGTCTCTTTTAGTATTCCGCACGTACGATTTTAAAAACATTTGTTTATTTATGAGAAAAACAAGTATGCAATGAAGAAGAGCAGTAAGCTATGAAGAAGCGAGAGTAGCTATGAATAAACGGGATCACGCTATGAAGAAGCGCGGACTTCATAATTCTTTCTTGGCACTCACATATACTGAATGGTTATGCGTTTAGGAAGAATTGAAGCAAAATTCCAATATTTTTTACAAATTTCCATTTGAAAAATCAAATTCTAGACGACAGAACGATATTTATTGTTATGCAGCTTAAACATGTACTTAATGCCGACCAGTAACATACAGGCGCATAGGACTTGAAACATTTTCATGAGAGGGGGGGGGGGCGGGCTAAAGCCCCTGTTCTGGCTATTGTCGGAGTTTTGGAGGAACTGAATTGGATTTCGCCAAAAGCTTTCAGTGCAAAATAATGACAATTCAGCATTTTGGGCAGACCTTTTTGAGGGTGGGGGTCTTAGTCCCTCCATGCCCACACTTGTTACTACGGACCTGACTTATCATCACGTGGAAATTTTTAGAACATACATGAGAATTGTTACTAAAAATAGTAACAAATCGACATTATCAAAACGAGGCTCCCAAACATGCGGAGAAAACAATGACGTCGCACGTGCATTCAATCAATATACAGCGATAAAGCGCACGTGCATTCAATATACAGTAATAAAGCGAAGTTTTAAGTGGAACAAAAATTATAAAATTGAATGAATTCATTAATAGCCGGTAAGATGGTTATTTTATTTGATTTACAGTGAACCGTTCTCCGTTTAAAAATTTCGACTTTTGCCTCTAAGGACGACTTCCGGAGGCTGTCGAGTGTGTAGAATGCTCAAGTTCATTTTAGTTTGTACGTTCATCTTTCGTCATTCATCAGACGGAAATATATTTATTCATGTTCGATGAAACTTCTTGCAGAAAAAGTCTTTATTAAATGTTGATTGTCGTGATTCAATCACTTCCTCATGTTTAAAACTCTCTTTCCTACATACGCCACAGCCAGGTGGTGCTCGGAAGAGGGTTAAATCAGCCAAGTTTAGTGTCATGTCGGAAGTGACATTCAGACGAAAATGAACAATGACGTCGCACGTGCATTCAATCAATATACAGCGATAAAAAGCGCACATGCATTCAATATACAGTAATAAAGCGAAGTTTTAAGTGGAACAAAAATAATAAAATTGAATGAATTCGTTAATAGCCGGTAAGATGGTTATTTTATTTACAGTCAACCGTTCCCCGTTTAAAAATTTCGACTTTTGCCTCTAAGGACGACTTCCGGAGGCTGTCGTGTGTGTGTGGGGGGGGGGGGGGGGGGGTCTTAGAGGAAATAACCTAGTTCTGACCAACTTTCAGATTGATCGGACAAAAATGTGGCCTCTAGAGTGCATACAAGAAAAAAATAACCGACGGACGCATGACGGACACAACGCAATGACAAAAGCTCGACTGGCCGCTAAAAACATATAAATAAGACCTGTTTTCATTCAAAATACATGCAATGTATCTTGCGTAGGCTTAAAATTATTAAAATGTTAGGGTTCTTATACCGTTTGCCAAGTTTTTCCTAAATAGTTTACAATGACATTGGCGTCCGCATGTGCAGGCCTATGTTATTTACATAATTATATCATCATTCCAAATATAACCACATTGTATACTGAAAAGTCTTGAAGTAGGCTAATTTGGAAATTAGATTGATCTTACAATCCCAAATGTGAAATAGTATTAACAATAAATTCGAATCACTTTCCGAGCGAAAATTATAGCGAAAAGGCAAAATTAAGTCAAAACCCGACGCTTTGAATTTCCGAGCTCTTATTCATAGCCTATTATATCTTCTTCATATCTAGTCCCCTTTATTCATAGCTGATCTCTCTTCTTCATAGCGTATTACCTTTTTAGCTTTTTCTCTCTATCAGAAAATCAGTCATTGGATTTTAATGGATGTATATATAAGATAAAGCATTCGAAGCTTATTGGACCTGTATAGAAGGGAATTATAGCAGTATTTAACCCTTTCGTTTGCAAGCGCGCTTTAAAGCGCGGTCAGGAACGCTTATACTGTTTAGGGGGGCATGGGCTTTTAAAAGCAATTTTTACACTATTAAAGTTATTATGACACCGGCTACATGCTGAAATATTACGCAATAATGTTTTGTTATCGTAAAATGCGAAGAAAAGCGCAGTTTTGGGGGTTTTATGAGCTGTAACGATGGCCAGGAGGTTTCAATATTCTGCAGAAGATGTCCGGCGAAGCATCATGTCAGTGCCGGACGATGATGATAGCAATTACACTGATTTTTTGGGTGTATAAAGGTGATTTGAACATTAGAAATATTTCGGAGACTTAAAATAGTGACCCCCGATAGGGATTCTGATAACCCTAAACCGAATCCAGTCCCAAATCGTAGGGGTGGGGTGGTCGGGGGTCATGGCAGGGGGCCTGACAGGGGTCTTGGGGCTAGAGGTCGAGATTTTGATGAGATGCAGATTTTCTATCAGTTACTCATCATATTGTGAAAGCAAATTGAATAACCTTTCCAATGATATATAGGTTTATGGGATTTCTGCAAGTAAAATCTATCTATTATGCATTTGTATACATGAAGTGCTTGGAAATAGGGAAAAAGTCATTTCTGGGAAATAATTCTGCAAACAAAAGGGTTAAACCATAATTTTTCGATCAATTTTGACATGTCTTCAAAACACAGCACTGTGATCGCATGACAAAGCAGTTTGAAGCAAACACGATGAGACCATGCCGAGGAGACATACTCCAAAAGAAGTTTAAATACACTCACCATCGAATAGCATTCCCCGATATTTGAGAATAAGCCAAAAACTGGCAAAATCACCGATTTAAAGTCAACAACGTGTGTTTACATTCACAAAATGGGTCCCGTTTCTTCATAGCCGGAAGTCCCTCTTCTGAGATTTCGCTCATAGCATTTTGCAATGAATGAGAGGGATTGGTGGCCGTGGTACAATACAAGAGCCGTCAGAGACGGACAATGCTCCCCGAATAAGGCATTGTCACAATAAATATATGCCATGCAGAGCTAATATAAAACTAACAAATGTTAAGCCCCCTTTTTGCATGACATATTTTGTATACGCAAATTTTAAATAGTTTATTGTCAAGGGCATCTGATTTGCTACTCAAATATGAAATTTCATCAAATTCTGACCATTAGACTAGGAGAAATTAGAGAAAAACTGTATTTAACCTTAAGTCCCTTTTTCCCATGACGAGGCCTCAAATCCAAAAACCGGGAAAAATACATCGGCATTTTGTCATAGGGAGTTCACATGGTAAGTTTCATTTGATTTGGCCCAAGGGTTATGGAGAAATCGCTTCGGACGGACGGACGGACGGACGGACGGACGGACAGACGGACGGACGGAATGATGGACGGACAGGACGGACGGACGGACAGACAAAGCGGCGACTATATGCTCTCCCTTCGGGGAGCATAATAAAAGAAGTTTACCAATATGATTTTTCTCAACAAATGAACAAGAGTTAAAGACATCATAGTGATTAGAGGAGAGAGTTTTAGTCATTCTATTTAACATATCAAACCACTGAAAATCATCATGAAAGCTTACCTTGCAAGGAACTCCAGAAAAGCTTCGATGAATGTAACAAGATACTGTGTTCTGGCTTTGTCATCAACAAATACTGGACCACTTAGAGAGGCGAGCTGTGTTAAACATTGCATAGAGTGATGGGCCATCTCTGAGTTGTGTCGGGCTTTCTTGTGTACCTACAATATAAACACAAATACTGGACCACTTAGAGAGGCAAGCTGTGTTAAACATTGCATAGAGTGATGGGCCATCTCAGAGTTGTGTCTTGCTTTCTTGTGTACCTACAATATAAACACAAATACTGGACCACTTAGAGAGGCGAGCTGTGTTAAACATTGCATAGAGTGATGGGCCATCTCTGAGTTGTGTCGGGCTTTCTTGTGTACCTACAATATAAACACAAATACTGGACCACTTAGTGAGGCAAGCTGTGTTAAACATTGCATAGAGTGATGGGCCATCTCTGAGTTGTGTCGGGCTTTCTTGTGTACCTACAATATAAACACAAATACTGGACCACTTAGAGAGGCAAGCTGTGTTAAACATTGCATAGAGTGATGAGCCATCTCTGAGTTGTGTCTAGCTTTCTTGTGTACCTACAATATAAACACAAATACTGGACCACTTAGAGAGGCAAGCTGTGTTAAACATTGCATAGAGTGATGGGCCATCTCAGAGTTGTGTCGGGCTTTCTTGTGTACCTACAATATAAACACAAATACTGGACCACTTAGAGAGGCAAGCTGTGTTAAACATTGCATAGAGTGATGGGCCATCTCTGAGTTGTGTCTTGCTTTCTTGTGTACCTACAATATAAACACAAATACTGGACCACTTAGTGAGGCAAGCTGTGTTAAACATTGCATAGAGTGATGAGCCATCTCTAAGTTGTGTCTTGCTTTCTTGTGTACCTACAATATAAACACAAATACTGGACCACTTAGAGAGGCGAGCTGTGTTAAACATTGCATAGAGTGATGGGCCATCTCTGAGTTGTGTCTGGCTTTCTTGTGTACCTACAATATAAACACAAATACTGGACCACTTAGAGAGGCAAGCTGTGTTAAACATTGCATAGAGTGATGGGCCATTTCTGAGTTGTGTCGGGCTTTCTTGTGTACCTACAATATAAACACAAATACTGGACCACTTAGTGAGGCAAGCTGTGTTAAACATTGCATAGAGTGATGAGCCATCTCTGAGATGTGTCGGGCTTTCTTGTGTACCTATAATATAAACACAAATACTGGACCACTTAGAGAGGCAAGCTGTGTTAAACATTGCATAGAGTGATGAGCCATCTCTGAGATGTGTCGGGCTTTCTTGTGTACCTATAATATAAACACAAATACTGGACCACTTAGAGAGGCAAGCTGTGTTAAACATTGCATAGAGTGATGGGCCATCTCTGAGATGTGTCGGGCTTTCTTGTGTACCTATAATATAAAGGCAAAGACATGTTTATTATTGTCAGAGTGTACAACCCAAAGTGACTTTGTGACATGAAAAATTTGTCTGAAGTGGAAGAAATTTAGGGGAAATACCCTATGATTTCACGGTGTATAATCATGTGACTCAGAATTTACGATAATCTTCAATATCCTTTTTAATACTTGACCAATTTGAATTCGGTTTGAAGCAGAGAAGGCAGGAAAATGCCAGGAATAAGCTGTACATGTTGGATTTTAGAAAAATCAACCACGTCTATCTAATGCGTGACGTCTGCCCAAATTCTCTGCTTCAAACCGAATTAAAATCGGTCGCATATTAACAAAATTATTAAAGATTTTCTGAAAATATTGTATCACATGATTATCCACCGTGGATTTGGGCATGTTTCTTATCCATAACTTTCCTTACATTAAAAATTTTGTTGTATGGGTACAATCCCTGGACAAGAGCCGTATCAAGAGGTATTTCTCTAATTTTTCTCCACGCCAAGACTCGTTTGTGACTTCACAAGTCATGTGTGTTGTACATTGTATTGTACAACAACTATTTACCTAAAAGGGTAAAACAGTTTTGACTTATGAGACACTTTTGTCCTTATAAACACTGTACCTCCGGAATCCAAGATCTTGATACCTTGTATCTGGCAGAGATAGGCCTAAGATAACTATTCCTTAACTAGATAGGCCTGGTTGTATAAACATTGGTTAGGGCTAACCAAATTGATAAATACCTGTTTGTGTTAAAATTGCCTGTGTTATTACAGGGAAAACTAACCAAAACAGGTATTTAACCATGTGGTTAGCACTAACCAAAGTTTATACAATCTGGCACTGGCAGCTAACCAACCACATTCAACTCCGCCCCATAACATTGGTTATCAGCATTTTCTTCTTTTGCCTCAAAACTTTCCAAAGCTTGACCCAACAGGGGCTTGTTAAAATCAAGTATCATTAAAAAATGGCATGTCAAAAAGTAAACTATACCTACTCTGAACAAAAGCTGTGTGAGTGATGAATCTAACAAGGTGTCACTCCAGTTGGCCGGTGGTTTTAGTGTTATTGTCTTTAAAATTATCCTTTCCCAAATGGCAACAATTTAGACTATTACAACTTAAAACATCTTTAGAAAAGTAAACTATACCTACCCTGAACAGAAGCTGTGTGAGTGAGGAATCTAACAATGTGTCACTCCAGTTGGCCGGTGGTTTTAATGTTATTGTCTTTAAAATTATCCTTTCCCAAATGGCAACAATTTAGACTATTACAACTTAAAACATCTTTAGAAAAGTAAACTATACCTACCCTGAACAGAAGCTGTGTGAGTGAGGAATCTAACAATGTGTCACTCTAGTTGGCCGGTGGTTTTAATGTTATTGTCTTTAAAATTATCCTTTCCCAAATGGCAACAATTTAGACTATTACAACTTAAAACATCTTCAGAAAAGTAAAATATACCTACTCTGAAGAGAAGCTGTGTGAGTGAGGAATCTAACAAAGTGTCACTCCAGTTGGCCGGTGGTTTTAGTGTAATGGTCTGGTTGATGTCAAATGATCCGACATTCCTTCTTACTGGGTCAAAGGTTAAGGAAATAATGTCTCTCTAACTAGTGATTGTTTGTAAAACAAGTTTCCTTTAGATTGAAATGACAACGTTCAAGACCGTTTTAATCCATTACCACAGTGACGCCTTTTGACACTGCATTGGAAAACATTGTGGTAAATGAAAAAATTGCTTGTGACAAGCAATTTCTTCATTTACCACAATGTTTTCTAACCAAAAATGGAAAGATTCCTAAAATGTTGTCATCTGGTAATGGGTAAAATTATAAAGATGATCTAATCAATTACCAGGGTTTTTGAAAATGTTTATGGAAAAGTAATAATTGAGTGTTATATCAATAATTGAGATGTAACATTCATTCTTTTTATTACCTTCTCTCCATTTCAAAATTTTGACATTTGACACTATCAAGTATCTAAACCTTTTCAAAACAAGACCTCAGTTTTGACGTCCTTGTTAAAAACACCTCCACACAATATCGAGACATAAGAAGACATGAGCCGTCATAGACGGATTATGCTCCCCGGATAAGTGTTTGTCACAAAATAAAAACTATCATACATTAAGCCCCATTTTCCCATGACAGATTTTTTGTACACACATTATTTATAGGATATGGTCTAGGACATCTCATTTATCACATAAGCACAAACTTTCATTAAATTCTGTCCATTAGATGAAGAGAAATTAGAGAAAAACTAATTTTGACATTAAGGCCCCTTTTTCCATGATGCAGCCTCAAATTACAAAACAGAGAAAAAGGTCCCTAGGGATTATCCCAGGGAGTTCACATGTGAAGTTTTATTGAATTTGGTCCAAGGGTTGCCGAGATCTGGCTGTGGACGGACGGAAGGACACACAGATGGATGGACAGTATGGCGACTATATGCTCCCCCGAAATTTTTTCCGGGAGCACAAACATGCTGATGGTCAGCATTTTCTCTTCTTGTCTAAATATTTGCTATACATTATTGTACACAAATCCAATCTTAACAAACATCCACTTTGTCCTCTCCAGCATCTTTGAATTTGATCCACCCTAATATTTTGTCATTTGGGAAAGGTTTTTCAGGTCCCCTATGAATAAGTCTTGGGAAAACATTGAGGCAAAAGAAGAAAATGCTGATAATCAGTATTTTCTCCTTTTGCCTCAATATATTTGAGCTATATTGTACACATATCATATCTTTATCAACACTAATTTGTCATCTGCATCAGATTTCAAATTGGACTACCCTTAAAAAGTGTCATTCGGGAAATGTTTAAAGGATACACATATTTTTCTTGGGTGTAAACTCCCAGCACAGCACTTGCTCAGTTATACACAGAAACCTGTTCAGTACCGCAGTGGTCTCCCTTGGTAATGGTGAAGGCTGGTTCTCAATCTCATTCAAAACTTGTAGAGAAAACAGGAACACCTTCTTCAGATCACTCTCCTACAAAAGAAGTCACGGTAGTTCACACAACGACTGAATTATTTGGGCATCATAGAAAACATTCAGCAGTGGAATGTTCAATCGCTGAATGATTACAACATTGCCCAAATAGGTCGGGTATGTAACAAATTTCATGACTTTGCACGCAAAAATTCAGACATCGTTGCATGAATCTCCTTAGGGGTGGTCTACCTTATTTCAAAATCAAGATATGGTTAGTTAAACGCAATTTAAGCTCATCATAAATAATTTTTCTGTTATACATATTATACTTCTACTGGTGCACCAGAACATGTATTGTGTATTTCTCATACCAATATGAACCTGCTTGTCACAATTTCTCCATTTACCAAAATGTTTTCTAAAGCCTTTATCTTGTTTGGCGTCAAAAAGTATCATTATGTGGAAATGGGTTAACTATTGAAGAATGGGAGTGATCAATTACTTACCTCAAAAGCTCTTTTACATTTAGTGTGGAACTCCCATGTAAATCCTACACTGCTAGTTCTACTGGAGCTTGAGTATTCATTCAGTAATGTCATCAACTTGACCTTCATTTCACCCACTATCAGATAACAACATTTTAGACTTATCCAAGTTCATAGGTATAGTTGCAGATGGCTATTTCCAATGAATGAAATTTTACATTTTTTTGCCATACCCTGGGCTGAAACATTGTGGAAAATGAAGAAATTGCTTGTGACAAGCAATTTATTCACTTTCCACAATGTTTTCCAAAGCTTTTATCCTGTTTGGTTTGAGCATCATTATGAGGGAATGGGTTAACACACAAAATGTGCCTTACCTCAAAAGCCCTTTTACATTTAGTGTGGAACTCCCATGTAAATCCTACACTGCTTGTTCAACTTGAGCTGGAGTATGCATTCAGTAAGGCCATCAACAGCGACCTTTATTTAACCCATTATCAGATATCAACATTTCAGACTTGTCCAATTTCATAGTTATTGCATATGACTATTCCAAGTAAATTAAGTTTTACTTTTTTTGCCACATCCTGTACAGTAAACATTGTGGAAAGTGTAGAAATTGCTTGTCACAAGCAATTTCTTCATTTTCCACAATGTTTTCCAAAGCTTTTATCCTGTTTGGGCATCATTATGTTAGAATGGGTTAACACACAAAATGCCCCTTACCTCAAATGCTCTTTTACATTTAGTGTGGAACTCCCATGTGAATCCCACACTGCTAGTTCTACTGGAGCTGGAGTATTCATTCAGTAACGCCATCAGAATCGAACATGCTACAAGTTGCTACAATACAAAGTTTGTATTTGATTACAAAGTATATTTGGTGTAGTAACAAGTATAAAATCTACACCTCTCACTACCAATTGGGGTTTACTTGTTACTTGAAAACTAAACATATTGTTTAAAACTATTCATTTCCTGAAATATGAAATTAAACAATTTCTAAACTGGAGGACCAGGGCCGCGTTTTACTAACAAAGATTTTTGCAAAAACCTTGTAACAACACATCTGATTGAAAGAGAAATAATAACAGTAATTATTCGGCCAATCAGATTTGTTGTTGTTTCAAAAATGTTCGTAAGTTTGTTAGTAAAACGGGTCCCTAGAAAATTTGTACTTTGTATTTTTCAAATATGAAATACATGAGGTGGTTAAGATATTCTAAAATACTTATTTCTATTCCAAACCCTACTCATTAAACTTGTCTCTGTGAGTACCGATAACATAGAATATGATTAAGAATAAATAAAACATTGCATTTTGAACTGCAAATACCCCCTCTTGTAATACATGTATTATATCTCCAGGGGTCTTGCTACCAATTTTTGTTTGGGGCCAGGGGCCAGCGAAATTGGGTAAAACAAGAGCTGTCACTGTAAGATGACAATGCCCCCGACACCGCTTTGATTTTAAATTATGGCCAATCTATGTTCAAGGTCAAGGTCATCCAGGGGTCAAGGTCACCAAAGTATGTGCCTACAGAAAGGTAATGTACCAAGGAATGTTGTGGTAAAGTATGAAGCGAATATGTTAAGTAATAAGGAAGTTATGGCCAATGTTAAAGTTTTTGGACGGAATGACGGACGGACGGACGGACAGACGGACGGACAAGTCAAATTTATGATGCCTCCCTATCGGGGGCATAAAAAGTGACGTTTTTACCTAAATTGGGAAAAACTAAAACAATTTTCTATTCATACTGTCTCTCAGTTTTAGCAGCAAATTAGACTGTAGTGGTGTAAAATGCATTTGTACATACTCTTGTTTAAGAATCTACTCTAAAACTGTCTTCAAAATGTTTGTAAATGAAGATGAGGTCTTAACATGGGGCATTATGTGTCCTCATTGGGAATTTTCACCAGAGCATTGGGAAAAAAGATACTTTTTTGCCATTGGGAATGGGGCCCAATAATGGCCCCAAATTTTGGCAAACGAGACCCCTGATCTCTGAGATGTTAAATTTTACATACAATACTAACCATAGTAACATTTCCACTGGATATCAGCTGCGTCACATCTTGGAAGAGCCCATCAAGACCCAAACTTTTCTGATCCAGTGTTCCTCTCTTTATAATGATGGCCACTGTTTGTAGAATCTGTTCTCTTACATAACTCTGTAAACTGTTACAAATGAAGAACAATTGAATTAACTCATTGCCAGACGACAAAATTCTAGGCTGGTATGTATTCAAAGGTGTTGTCGTCTATAGGCGTGTTTTTAACGAACAAAAACTAATTTATTCTTCAAGGTAGTAAAACCCTGATGAGATTCACTTGACGTTAGAATTTTTGGTGCAACGTTGTTGACATTCGTAACATATCTGACCTATTAGGGTGATATTGAAAAACATCCGGGGCTGGAACATTCCACCCCAGTATGTTTGCAGTGCCCCTCCCCCCCCAATAATTCCCATTTCCCGCAAATTTCGTAAGGGGTGGACTACCTTAAACCTTTCCCAAACAAGACCTGGTTTTGACTTCCCTCACAGTAATTGCTTGGGAAAACATTGAGGAAAAAGAAGAAACTGCTGATAACCAGCAGTTTCTCCTTTTGCCTCAATATTTTCTTGGCTACATCACACACAATTTCAATCTTAATCTACATCCATTTTGTTGACAGCAGCAGCTTTCAAATTGGACCTGCCTAAAATTTTGTCGTTTGGGAAGGGAATAAACGAATGTGATAAAATCGTTAATGCTCTGCTTTAAAACAGCATTGGCATCCTCGCTAATTCCGCAAAGCAAAACTTACCTGATATGCTGTGTAATGTAATGCAGCAGAAATGAGCGCAACGATTCCACATCCTCGGAACTCAGAAGCGACCATTCTCGTAACACACTTTCTTGTATAGTGGTGGCCACTTGGTATAAAACATAGTCTATCTTACACTTTTCTGAAAGGAAAACAAAAAATATTCAGCTATACCTGATTTAACCCTTTACCAAGCAAGACCTAGTATTGACATCCTTAACAGAAAAGGCTCAGAAATTAACAGTAAGACAAGTGCTTCAAAACTTTCTATGCTATATTTGTACACAAATCTGTATCAACATTATTTTTGTTGTCTGCAGCAGCTTTGGAAAGGGACAACAATAAAATTCTACAAATGGGAAAGGGTTAATTGACAAAGCTCTAGACAAACAACAGATGCAAGGTATTAGAAACGCAATTTGAAATATCGATATAATGAGGTAGTTCACTTCTAATCTGATTCACATGAGATGGGAACTTTTCATTTGGAATTGTCTTCTGAGACATCATTAGTTTTGAAAAGTGTAATAAAATTTAACCATCTGGTAATGGGTCAGGTCAACCCATTCCCACACAATAACTCTTTTTGACTAGCTACAAGATACTGGCTTTGGTAAACATTGCGGAAAATGAAATAATTGCTTGTAACAAGCAATTTCTTCATTTCTCAAAATGCTTTCTTCCCTGGAAGAACAAAACAAGTAAAACTTAATTCACTTGAAATTATTTTGTGCAACAGTTTGAATATGGATTTTTCTGTTTCATATTTAAGGGTTTACAGAATTTTGTATACCAACCTAATATATATTTACAAATATTGTAGGGTAACTTTGTCTTCCTAAACTGTAGAATCACACCTTCGGCAGCTTGTCTCTGTTCATGTGTTACGAGGTTTGGGGGTGCCTGAAACCATAATAATCATATACACATATAGCAGTGTTCTCCCAAGCCCAAAAAGCTATATCTGCCCCACTACAGCTTCATATAAGTCCGTGTAATGCCCCTTCAGCTTCAAAAGTACCTCCACACAGCTCCATTTCTTGAAAATGGTCACCAAAATGAAAGGATTTTGAGGTATTCCATGTCAAACAAGTATCTGGTGTTGTATGCAACACATAAAGTCCCCTACCGGCTTCACATTGACTCAATATGGTAATCAATAATAGATTAAGATGAACAAGTCATCAAAATAATTGTCAAACATATGAAATGTTATGCCAAACTGGAGGTGATTAATACTGCTGCATCACCACCCTGACTAACATGGCTTATAAATGTTTTTACATTTTAAAACAGGTTTCATCAAGTTAGCTTGCTTAGTTATTAAGTTATTGCAGGATACATTTTTTGCCATATTTTCACTATTTCCGTTACCATAGCAACCGCACTTTTTGTCAAAGAACAAAGATAAAATGATGTGCATAATCTACACATTGCCATCTAGTCATATACCAAGTCTCATCAAATTAGCTTGCTTACTTATTAACTTATCGCAGGATCCAATATTTTTTGCCATATTTTCACTATTTCCGTAACCATAGCAACAGCAATTTTAGTCTAAAAACAAAAATAAAATGATGTGCATAATCTACACATTGCCATATAGTCATATACCAAGTCTCATCAAACTAGCTTGCTTAGTTATTATCTTATCGCAGGATCCCATTTTTGGCCATATTTACACTATTTCTGTAACCATAGCAACCTCAATTTAACCCTTTCCCAAACAATAAAATTTTAGGGCGACCCACTTCAAAAAATGCCACAAATGACAAAATGGAAGTTATTACATACATAATTTGTGTAAAATATGGCATAGAAAATATTGAGACAAAAGGAGAAACTGCTGGTTATCAGCAGTTTCTTCTTTTGTTTCAATGTTTTCCCAAGCTTTTTCTATTAGGGACATCAAAACCAGGTCTTGTTTGGGAAAGGGTTAAGTCGAAAAACAAAAATAAAACAAGAGATGTTTGTAAAACATATATGCCCCCTCAAGGGCCTACATTTGATGTAGGTCAAAGTCCAAGGTCAAGTTAACAAGGTCCAAGGTCATGGTCAAATATGAAAGGTCTTGGTAGGAGGTGTCTATGTGTGAAATATTAAAGCTGTATATGTAAAAGTAAAATGAAACATAGGCCAGGTTTATGTTTTTAAAAGTAGGCCAAATGCCAAGGTCAAGGTCATGGTCAAATGTGAAAGGTCTTGGTAGGAGGTGTCTATGTGTGTAATATCAAGGCTATAGGTGTAATAGGACATAAGATAAAGGCTAGGTTAGATATTTCTAAAAGTAGGTCAACTCCAAGGTCAAGGTCCAAGGTCATGGTCAAAGTGAAATATCTTGGTTGGAAGTGACCATGTGTGAAATATCAAGGCTGTATATGTAAAATGACATGAAATATAGGCCCGGTTAATGTATTAGAAAAGTAGGTCAAACACCAAGGTCAAGGTCACAAGGTCCAAGGTCATGGTCAAATGTGAAAGGTCTTGGTCGTAGGTGTCCATGTGTCAAATATCAAGGCTGTATGTGTAAAAGGACATGAGATATCGGCTAGGTTAAAGTTCTTTTCAAAGTAGGTCAAAGTCCAAGGTCAAGGTCACAAGGTCCAAGGTCATGGTCAAATGTGAAAGGTCTTGGTAAGATGTGTCCATGTGTGAAATACAAAGGCTGTATGTGTAATAGCACATAAGATATAGGCCCAGTTTAGTTTTTTTAAAAGTAGGTCAAACTCCAAGGTCAAGGCCACATGGTCCAAGGTCATAGTCGTATGTGATAGGTCTAAGTCCGAGGTTTCCATGTGTCAAATATCAAGGCTGTATGTGTAAATGGACATGATGAATCGGCCAGGTTAAAGTTTTTTTTAAAAGTAGGTCAAACTCCAAGGTCAAGATCACAAAGTCCAAGGTCATGGTCAATTGTGAAAGGTCTTGGTAAGATGTGTCCGTGTGTGACATATCAAGGCTGTATTTGTAAAAGGTCATGAGATATATGCCAGGTTTAATTTTTTTTAAAGTAGGTCAAACTCCAAGGTCAAGGTCACAAGGTCATGGTTAAATGTGAACGATGTTGATAGGAGGTTTCTATGTGTGAGATATCAAGGCTGTATGTGTAAAAGGACACGAGATATAGGCAAGGTTAAGAATTAAGTGTAAAAATCAACAAAGGGCAATAACTCCAAGAATTTGATCGGCAGAGTTACGGTTCTTGTGCACTGCACCTCTCCATAATAAAATCTATTCACCTGTAAAGTTTCATGATTCTACCTTACATATTTTTTGAGTTGTGCTCCGGACAAGAATCAAGTTATAAAATCAACAAAGGGCGATAACTCACAAAAGTTGATCGGCAGAGTTACGGTTCTTGTGCACTGCACCTCTCCATAATGAGATCTATCCACCTGTAAAGTTTCATGATTCTACCTTACATACTTTTTGAGTTATGCACCAGACAATAATCAAGTTTGAAAATCAACAAAGGGCAATAACCCAACAAGAGTGCCATCGTCACAATATACGCCGCCACTTATAAAACTTGAGACAAAAAAATGACATTGACAAGGATTTATGAATATTCACGGAAAAATCTGTAAAAAAATTGTGTTCACAAAAAGGTTTTTATAAATATCCAGTGAAAAACCTGGAGGGAATTGCGTTCACGAGGCTAAAATATCATTAAGCCCCAGAGACTAAGATTCAAGGGGGCATAATTCAGGCAAAAATCAATGAACCATAAAATCCTTACTTCATGCACATCTACCAATTAAGGTAATAACATCCACCAAGTTTCAGTCCCAGAGACTAAGTTTTAAGGGGGCATAACTCTGGAAAAAATCAATGAACCATAAAATCCTTCCTACATGCACATCTACTAATTGAGGTGATAACATTGACCAAGTTTCATTAAGATCCAGCCAGAAACTTAGGAGGAGTTGCGTTGACAAGGCTGCAATTTCAATAAGCCCCAGAGACTAAGTTTTTAAGGGGCATAACTCCGGCAAAAATCGACGAACCATAAAATCCTTCCTTCATGCACATCTACCAATTGAGGTGATAACATTGACCAAGTTTCATTAAGATCCAGCCACAAACTTAGGAGGAGTTGTGTTGACAAGCCTGCAATTTCAATAAGCCCCAGCGACTAAGTTTTTAAGGGGCATAACTCCGGCAAAAATCAACGAACCATAAATTCCTTCCTTCATGCACATCTACCAATTGAGGTGATAACATTGACCAAGTTTCATTAAGATCCAGCCAGGAACTTAGGAGGAGTTGCGTTGACAAGGCTGCAATTTCAATAAGCCCCAGAGACTAAGTTTTTAAGGGGCATAACTCTGGCAAAAATCGACGAACCATAAATTCCTTCCTTCATGCACATCTACCAATTGAGGTGATAACATTGACCAAGTTTCATTAAGATCCAGCCAGAAACTTAGGAGGAGTTGCGTTGACAAGGCTGCAATTTCAATAAGCCCCAGAGACTAAGTTTTTAAGGGGCATAACTCAGGCAAAAATCGACGAACCATAAAATCCTTCCTTCATGCACATCTACCAATTGAGGTGATAACATTGACCAAGTTTCATTAAGATCCAGCCAGAAACTTAGGAGGAGTTGCGTTGACAAGGCTGCAATTTCAATAAGCCCCAGAGACTAAGTTTTTAAGGGGCATAACTCAGGCAAAAATCGACGAACCATAAAATCCTTCCTTCATGCACATCTACCAATTGAGGTGATAACATTGACCAAGTTTCAAGAAGATCCAGCCAGAAACTTAGGAGGAGTTGCGTTGACTGCTTGACAAGGCTGCAATTTCAATAAGCCCCAGAGACTAAGTTTTTAAGGGGCATAACTCAGGCAAAAATCGACGAACCATAAAATCCTTCCTTCATGCACATCTACCAATTGAGGTGATAACATTGACCAAGTTTCAAGAAGATCCAGCCAGAAACTTAGGAGGAGTTGCGTTGACAAGAAAAGTGGATGGACGTACGGACGGATGGACGGATGGACGGACGGACGGACGGACGGACGGACGGACGGATGGACGGACGGATGGATGGACGGACGGACGGACAGACGGAGAAGATGACGCCAATATACGTCCGCCTCCGGCGGCGTATAAAAAATATGATCAGCAGAGTTACGGTTCTTGTGCACTGCACCTCTCTATATAGAGATCTATCCACCTGTAAAGTTTCATGATTCTACCTAACATAGTTTTTAAGTTATGCTCCGGACAAGAATCAAGTTATAAAATCAACAAAGGGCAATAACTCAAAAAATTTGATCAGCAGAGTTATGGTTCTTGTGCACTGCACCTCTCGATAATGAGATCTATCCACCTGTAAAGTTTCATGATTCTACCTTACATACTTTCTGAGTTATGCTCCGGACAAGAATCAAGTTATAAAATCAACAAAGGGCAATAACTCAAAAAATTTGATCGGCAGAGTTACAGTTCTTGTGCACTGCACCTCTCCATAATGAGATCTATCCACCTGTAAAGTTTCATGATTCTACCTAACATAGTTGTTAAGTTATGCTCCGGACAAGAATCAAATTATAAAATCAACAAAGGGCAATAACTCATAAAATTTGATCAGCAGAGTTACGGTTCTTGTGCACTGCACCTCTCCATAATGAGATCTATCCACCTATGAAGTTTCATGACTCTACCTTAAATACTTTTCGAGTTATGCTCCGGACAAGGTTTGGTCTACGGACAGACCGACCGACATACGGACCGACCGACCGACCGACAGACCGACCGACCTTCCGAACGACACTTGCAAAACAATATACCCCCATTTTCTTCGAAAGGGGGCATAATGATGTGCATAATCTACACATTGCCATCTAGTCATATACCAACTTTCATCAAAAACGCTTGCTTAGTTATTAAGTTATCGCGGGATCCAGATTTGAGCGGACAGACGGACGGACGGACAGACGGAGGGCAAACCTATAGTCCCCTCCGATGTGAACACCGGTAGGGGACTAATAAAGATCATTTATCCCCTAGTAATGATTGTGTATAAAAACATTATGGGAAAAGAAAAAATGCTGAAAAATGAGCAATTTCCTCTTTTCCCTTAACCCTTTCCCAAACAAGACCTTGTTTTGACGTCCCTATTAGAAAAGGCTTGGGAAAACATTGAGACAAAAGAAGAAACTGCTGATAACCAGCAGTTTCTTCTTTTGTCTCAATATTTTCTGTGCTTTACTGTACACAAAGCCCCCACTTTTTAACAGTAATTTTGTTATCTGCAGCAGCTTTTAAAAAGGACAACCCCAAAATTATGTTGTTTGGGAAAGGGTTAAAATATTCCCCTTTTTAATAGCATTATAAAACTACCCCAAACTTAGGGTTGAGCATGATTTCACCCCTTTCTACCAACGTCCTTTGTCTTACACTCCATTCCCTGCGATGTTTGTACAATAATGTTGGGACTCACTGTCCTTGGGCTGGGACTCGTTGTTTCAAAATGTGTGAGTCCCATGGACTCACTACTTCAGATTTCAAAATGAAACACTGATTCTCTCATTTTTCCACATATAACTCTACAGAGCTCAAGATAATTTTTTAGCCTAAAGGGTTTTCACCCCCTGAAATTTTTGTTAATGCTGATTCAGAATTTTGTAATGCTGAAATCAAAACAAAGGGTTAAACATCTGACTCGCTGTGACGCTTGATGCTGTTTAATTTGGAAGTTTAGGACCCATTTTCTGCCCAAATACTCCTTACCTGCTGTTCAGCACAAAGAGAAAATTTCAGTCGCTTATGCAGTTCATCACCGACGATGCGGAACTATGAATATTTCACCTTCCAACTCTGGACAGTTTCAAAGATCATTGATCGCATCAAAAAAAGAATTCGGTGTGCAATTGATTAATTTGATTCCTCCCATCTTTTGAAGAAATCAAGAACAATCAGCGTATATGGTGAATGTTTTCTCTAGTCTAGATGAGAATCTACCTTGTTGCGCAGACATTTTGCCGAAACTTAAATCCTACACAACAGTAAAATTACCACTAAAAAATTCTTCAACGCTGAAATGCAGGGAACCACAAGTCTGCATTCAATTCTAAAGTTTTGGAAGGGAAATCTGATTGGGCCCAGCTATTACTATAGTGTAGAGCACACAGGAAACAGAGGACGCCTTGTTCAATTAAATTAGGTCTAAGGAATTATAGGTAATTATGTTTCACTTGTATGATATAACTTTTATGCTCCAAAATTAGTTGTATTGCTAATTTAATGTTTGCGATGCGTTTTTTTTTAACTAAAAAATATTTTCAATGCATATTTTGTTATTTCTAATAAATGCGTTTTTACGCGAAAACGCACCTTACCTGGAGCTTTGATCTAAAGAATGAAACAATATTAACACTGATTTTTAAAAATACATAGATATTGTAATCCTACTAATCCATGTAGCTTTTGAAAAAATAATTATCATGAATGTTTTTTAAATTTATTTCTTCTCAGGCTGGTGAAATTTCTCGATCGGGAAATATTGCCAAATCGGGCAATCTTGCCCGATCGGGCAAAAGCGTAATTGAAAGAAAAGAGCAAAAAGTCAAATTGCAGTGAAATGTTTCGGTGTCGAGTAACCAAAGTTTTTGGGCATATCGGTTAGACATTCCGTCACACATTCCCAAAGAAATTTTCCATAAAAGTCGTCTATCTTCATGCGCCCAGACTCTTTTCGGTTACATTGGATTGGATTGTATGGAGTTTTACGTCCCACTCAACAGCTAAGGTCATATGGAGATGGGACCTCGGTTTAGAGTCTCATCCGAAAGACTGGAGAAGCGGGGGATCGAACCAGCCATCCCTGTGTTTCAAGTCTAGCGCGGTACCACTGCACCACATCCGCCCCTCAGTTACATTGGAATAAATAGGAAATCACCGGTAACTAAATGAACAAACCCTTGCATTTCCCAGTATTTATCACTAAACTTTTTTCACCAACCAGGGTCCGCCATTTTGATTATTTCTAGACAGGTAAAAACCACCAATGTACGACATATTCTTGTCTATGGAGAGGTGACAATAAAAGCACAGTGTACACTCAAAAGTTATGTGGCATATTTTATGTGGGTATAATACAAACTAAGTACTGTAATATCCCGTGCTTAATATCAAAACAACATAATTGTTGTGTGTACTTAAAGACCATAGTTGATTATATTCCGTTTTTATTCACCTGAAAGGGTGTGGCTAAATAAAGAGGTTATTCGACGAGTTAACTTCTCGATACCTTGGTTGATAAAAGAGAAAAAACGTGCAGCACGAGCATGAGCATATTTCGAAATTGAAAGAATGCACGATTGTAAAATGTGTTGTCATAAAACCTCGTAACTACAGATTGATTCACTCTGTAGTTATAATGTTTTGCAGCAATACCGACGATTTACCGCTAACCAAGAAGGCTGTTTCTCCCCGAGCTTAAATGGAATGAACCGTTAGTAGGCTCCGCCCTGTCTCCCGAATAAAAACAGAATATAAAAATGAAATATGTTTATTTGGGATCAAAACAAACACGTTTCTAAGTTTTCAGGTTCATCCATTACTTCAAGCAAAAATACGAACATGACTTTTGGTGTACACTGTAATCTTATCTTCACCTCCCCAGTCTGAGCGCATGAAGATATACGACTTTGATGCGAAATAATTTGGTCTCTGGAATGCAAAGTTTTAATTCTAGCGAGTCCCAGGATGCAACAATTTTTACAGATTTCCTATTAAAAATAGTTTATTGGACTTACTAAGCTAGTATCTGGACTCATTGATATGGAATCCAGTGAGTCCTCAGGACTCACAGTCTTAAAATTGTAAAAAAAATCACTGTAATAATCAGGCGTAGTCGTCGAGATATTAATGCTGAAATTTGGTAATTATGCTTTAACGAAAAAGACGGAAGCTTTCACCTCCACCGAATGAGTGCAGACCCGCACTTTACGACTGTGGACGTTTTTGATTGGCTGAAGGGATTGAGCCGACCGAATCATTGTGTGATAGGAGGTCTAACCAATATGCCCAAAAACTTTGGCTACTCGACACCGAAACATTTCACTGCAATTTGACTTTTTGCTCTTTGGCGCACCTCTGGTATACCGGGCGCAATAAATGTTGTGCTTTGTTTTATGCAAATTTATGATGGGGGACTGCAGTCGTCCCCCACATCCCCTGCTCTATTTTCTTGACAACTTTTCGATTCATTTTACATTAATTTTATTTTCTACCCAAACCCTAACCCAAACCACAGGGAATTTTAGCGATTTTGATGGTGTCTCTGTCTTATTAAAGACAAGGGGTCCAAGTTTTCATACAAAAAAATAGTACCCATTCTCGCAAAACACCTGTTACAAAGCCAATTTTGAAGATAATTACACGAGATCTTCTCTAATTAACTCCTTATATATTTTTTTTGTGAAAAAGCCGGTGGTCTGTACGTGTGACGATCAGAGTTTTTCGTGACAAAGGCCAGTTTCTCGACGAAATGTTCAAAATTGCCATGTACGACATATTGGCGATATCCCCGCTTGTATGACTAAATCTGCTTGTATGTACATGATCGTGGCCAAAACATGCATTAAAACGATAAAATACATTAAAATCTTTCACCAACCTTCGTTGTTGATTAATATCACAAAGAATACAGCTTTAATTTGTTGGATGTTTTGCAGACTCAAGGGATTTAAGATTTCGACCATTTTAGGCGCGTTCGCTTGAGTGTTTTTGTCACAATGTTTCCCTTGACTTTCGAACGAAACAGAACGGTTCAGTTTTAAATTGTCAAAGGCAACGCTTAAATTTGAATCTTTATAGCTTATTTAACACAAATGTGTGATACTTTTTATTTTTTAACAAGAAAAGGAATTACTCAAGTAACATTGAAAGAGCGAATGAAGGTGCGCTGTTGCACACACTCACTCGATTAATTCTTTTTATTGTGAAAATTAAAAAGAACCTAACACATTTATGTTAAACAAGAGATGTTTGTAAAACATATATGCCCCCTTCAAGTGCCTACATTTGATGTAGGTCAAAGTCCAAGGTCAAGTTAACAAGGTCCAAGGTCATGGTCAAATATGAAAGGTCTTGGTAGGAAGTGTCTATGTGTGAAATATCAAGGCTGTATATGTAAAAGTAAAATGAAATATAGGCCAGATTAAAGTTTTTAAAAGTAGGCCAAATGCCAAGGTCAAGTTCATGGTCAAATGTGAAAGGTCTTGGTTGGAGGTGTCCATGTGTGAAATATCAAGGCTGTAGGTTTAAAAGGACATGATATATATGCCTGGTTTAAGTTTTTTTTAAAAGTAAGTCAAACTCCAAGGTCAAGGTTGCAATATTCAAGGTCATGGTCAAATGTTAAAGGTCTTGGCAGGGGGTGTCTTTGTGTGAAATGTCAAGGCTGTAGGTGTAATAGGACATAAGATAAAGGCTAGGTTAAAGATTTCTAAAAGTATGTAAAAATTAAAGGTCAAGGTCACACAGGCCAAGGTCATGGTCAAATGTGAAAGGTCTTGGTAGGAGGTGTCCAAGTGTAAAATATTGAGGCTGTATAGGTAACAGGACATGAGATATATGCATAGTTTAATTTTTTTATAAGTAGGTCAAACTCCGAGGTCAAGGTCCAAGGTCATGGTCACATGTGAAATGTCTTGGTTGGAAGTGACCATGTGTGAAATATCAAGGCTATATGTGTAAAATGACATGAAATATAGGCCAGGTTAATGTATTATAAAAGTAGGTCAAACACCAAGGTCAAGGTCACAAGGTCCAAGGTCATGGTCAAATGTGAAAGGTCTTGGTAGGAGGTGTCCATGTGTAAGATATCGAGACTGTATAGGTAACAGGACATGAGATATAGGCCTAGTTTAAGTTTTTTTAAAAGTAGGTCAAACTTCAAGGTCAAGGTCCAAGGTCATGGTCAAATGTGAAATGTCTTGGTTGGAAGTGACCATGTGTGAAATATCAATGCTGTATATGTAAAATGACATAAAATATGGGCCAGGTTAATGTATTATAAAAGTAGGTCAAACACTAAGGTCAAGGTCACAAGGTCCAAGGTCATGGTCAAATGTGAAAGGTCTCGGTCGTAGGTGTCCATGTGTCAAATATCAAGGATGTATGTGTAAAAGGACATGATATATCAGCTAGGTTAAAATTTTATAAAAGTAGGTAAAAGTCCAAGGTCAAGGTCACAAGGTCCAGTATCATTGTCAAATGTGAAAGGTCTTGGTAGGATGTGTCCATGTGTGAAATATCAAGGCTGTATGTGTAATAGCACATGAGATATAGGCCCAGTTTATTTTTTTTTTAAAGTAGGTCAAACTCCAAGGTCAGGGTCACAAGGTCCAAGGTCATAGGCATATGTGATAGGTTTTGGTCGGAGGTTTCCATGTGTCAAATATCAAGGCTGTATGTGTAAAAGGCCATGATATATCGACCACGTTATAGTTTTTAAAATGTAGGTCAAACTCCAATGTCAAGGTCACAAGGTCCAAGGTCATGGACAATTGTGAAAGGTCTTGGTAGGAGGTGTCCATGTGTGAAATATCAAGGTTGTATGTGTAATAGGTCATGAGATATATGCCCGGTTTAATTTTTTTTAAAGTAGGTCAAACTCCAAGGTCAAGGTCACAAGGTCCAAGGTCATGGTCAAATGTGAATGATGTTGATAGGAGGTATCTATGTGTGAGATTTCAAGTCTGTATGTGTAAAAATACATGAGATATAGGCAAGGTTAAGAATTAAGTGTAAAAATCAACAAAGGGCAATAACTCCAAGAAGTTGATCGGCAAGGTTATGGTTCTTGTGCACTGCACCTCTCCATAATGAGATCTATCCACCTGTAAAAGTTTCATGATTCTACCTTACATACTTTTAGAGTTGTGCTCTGGACAAGAATCAAGTTATAAAATCAACAAAGGGCAATAACTCAAAAAATATGATCGGCAGAGTTACGGTTCTTGTGCACTGCACCTCTCCATAATGAGATCTATCCACCTGTAAAGTTTCATGATTCTACCTTACATACTTTTTGAGTTATGCTCCGGACAAGAATCAAGTTTGAAAATCAACAAAGGGCAATAACTCCAAAAATATGATCAGCAGAGTTACGGTTCTTGTGCACTGCACCTCTCCATAATGAGATATATCCACCTGCAAAGTTTCATGATTCTACCTAACATACTTTTTGAGTTATGCTCCGGACAAGAATCAAGTTTGAAAATCAACAAAGGGCAATAACTCCAAAAATTTGATCGGCAGAGTTACGGTTCTTGTGCACTGCACCTCTCCATAATGAGATCTATCCACCTGTGAAGTTTCATGATTCTATCTTTAACACTTTTCGAGTTATGCTCCGGACAAGGTTTGGTCTACGGACAGACCGACCGACCTACGGACCGACCGACCGACCGACCGACCGACCGACCGACACTTGCAAATCAATATACCCCCATTTTCTTCGAAAGGGGGCATAATTAAGCTTAAAAAGATAAGAGTTAAAGCATTGTTTTGGACAATTTTGGTGAAATTAAATAATGAGCCATTCTGTTTTGTTCAAATGTCAAGGGGGAACATTGTGACAAAAAGACTCACCAGAGTAACAAGGGAACGCACTGACAACGCGATTGTGTCATACATGGCAATTTCGAACCTTTTGTCGAGAAGCAGCCTCTGTCACGAAAAACTGATCGTAACCCTATCGTAACCTGTACAGACCACCGGATTTTTTGCTAAATAAATATGTAAGGAGCTAATTAAAGAAGATCCTGTGTAATTATCTTCAGAATTGGCGTTGAAACAGTTGTTTTGCGAGAATGGGTACTATTTTTTTTTTATACAGTGTTTATTTTTCATTTTGGGGGAAGGGGGTCAGGGCCCATAGGTGGGGAAAAATTTGCGTGTGAATGCCCAAAAAGGGGAAATTTCAACACATTCTTATAATCTCAAATACAGTGTTATAAATGCATTTAACTTGCTTGTATATCATAATGGGACTTTCAAACAACCAGTTGAACTGTTAGAGATGCCTAGAATCTAAATATGATTTGAATTTTTCTTTGCAACATATAAATCTAGTTCCAGGAGGGGAAAATCTATCTGAAATTGGGGAAAAAAGTATATTCCTCAGAGAGGGGAAAGGGGCCCAATAACGACCGTTTTTTTAGGAAAAAAAATCACTGTTAGCCTGGGAACATGCGTACTCGCGGTACTTATCGCAAAAATATGTAAACCGGAAAGCCATCAACAAAATCACAAAAAATCTTTTTATATTTTTTAACTCTAAATGTCACGCATCATCCTGTAAAACAACAAAGATGCTCCGTTTATTTCTGATTTGACAGCCACGGATCAATTCATGCAGGGCGCATCGCCGCCATCTTGGATTTGTTTTATGGGATCTCGCGTTATTTGTTTATTTTTTCGTGGCGGGAAGCGCAAGCTCATGTCACGTGATCAAAATATTGAATACTTTTTTGTCAATGCCAGACGAGCCTAGATCTGTCAAAGTCGCGTGGATTTTTATTGATTATGCCATGGAAAATGTGTTTTAATTGACCAGGGTACAATAGCCTATTGAATAGGCAGGTGCAGTTTCTATTGATTTCCATACGGACACTTTTTTCATCGATAACTCACTTTCAGACGGAAAATATTTTAAAAATAGTCGCGATCAGTGAAGCATGGACTTGTAGGCTGCCAACCCCTAAACTCGTGGTACAAACAATTTAGTTTGGTAACAAATCAATACATGCGTTATGTGGTCTTAAATATATGAAATTCTTATTACCTTATCAAATGCTCTTTCTATAAAGTTAAATTCCTTTTGCTGAAAACATTTAATATTTGATGAAATTAATCATTGTTTACAGCGGGTTTTTTTTCCTTCTATAACTAGTGCCGTTAAACAGAACCTTTCCCAAAGACATCGGCTTCATCCCAATTCAATCACCGGTTTTCTCCCAAAGTGACGATCGGCCGTTTCCCAATCTCCAAATCTACGGTTCCCAACTATCCTGTGAGCTTTTCCCAATCGCGAGTACCTTAAATTTGCGTAGACATGCCTTTTGAAATCGCTAGGCCTTTAAATCTCGCCGTACATCATCATGCAGAAAGTAAACAAACGATTATACGTCTGCAGGGGTAAAAACATTTAACTACATACAATCCAATCAATAGTTATGAGCTTTTCGATTTCCCGCAAAAGATAAACAACCTGGCAAGGGACGCAACTCAAACGGTTTGAAACCGTAGACTGGTTTATTAATAATTACTGTAACAATGGGTACCAGTCTACCCTAACTGTGACTGGTTTACATAAAATTTCATAGAGATATCGATTTTTTGCCGTGAAAAATTTCCAGCGCAGAGACCAGTCTCCTTCTACTTTCACTTTCCCACTGTTTCGCGCGAGCCACAAAATTGCAGAAAGGTGGCAATCCCAAGCGAACAATCAAAGACTTCTTCAGAACGGGATCGGGCACAACGGAGGATGGTAAGACTTTCGAAGTTTCGTCCCCACCCATGATCGACGATTTTAATGCAATGCCTGACCCACTTACGGAATTTGACGAACATTTTACGGAAAAATCCGAACATGGCTGCACTCGCGAATTTGATAGTTTTGAATAATAATCGGCAATTAACTTGACTAATCTTGTGTTTATTATTTGAAATGATGTTTTCTCGACTTGTTGTTTAAAAGATAATGAATATCCCCGTTTCCAAGATGAATTTCATATTCTAAATGAGATGCATTTTTTGAGTGACAAATAGGTCACGGAAAAATCCGAAGAAGGCTGCGTCCATAAAATCAAAGTACTGGAAGTACTGAAAGCAGCCAGTGAACTTATCTTGAGTTAATATTTGTTTGCATCCTCAAGACGTACAAGATTGGATTTATATTAATAAATTTAGTACTGTATCAACCCTTTACCCCCTCTTGTTTCTAGCTTAGTAGTATAGACTTAGTGTACGCTAGTCAGACCAGAAAATATTGAGGACAAAGGGAGAAAATGCTGGTTATCAAATGTTCTTCCTTTGCCTTATTATTTTCTTTAAGTTGTCATAATTTGGTTGTGATGTGAAAATCAGGTCTTGTTTAGGAAAGGGTTATGGATCGATTTGATAATATTTACTTACTTTGACTATGTTTTCAACTGTTTGCAAAATTTTACAAATATTAATAGGTATCTCATTTATCATTATTATTTATATATTTAAATCATCAGTTGATATAACTGAAAAGATTCACAAAAAGTCACTGTCCATTCTTTGTCCCACTTCTTCTCTGTACTGGCAGTTTTCACATGACATGTATGATGATAACTGTACATCTGATTGTAAAAATACCTTACAAAATCTAGCAGTAGTTTTCCTGATAAACCCTGAATACGTATAAAACGGGCTTTGTGACACAGAATATAGGTTCTAAGTATAGAAAAGGCATATTTCATTGATCAATTTTACAACCTAAACTTTTCCCAATTCAGTGGTTTCGCGACTCGTTTTTTTCCCAATTTTAAGATTTCGCGACGCAAAAAATTCCCAATCATAGGGGTATAGGTACCTTTCCCAATTGGACAGAAAAAACGCTGGTTTACAAGGAGGATGGAAGCTGCCGTCGTAAAACAGTGACGTCATTATCTCGTGGTAACATAAACATTTTATGTAAAGTGGCCAATGCGTACCAAGAGAATGTGTTTGGTTTAAAGAAACTAATACTATTTTCATTGTAGAAATATTTGATAAAGTTTTCGTTTTTGAATTTATTTAATTTATCTTTATGTAAAGAACAAAAAAGAGTGTGCGAAAATAAATTTGTGACATTGGATTAACATATCACGTGACATGGATTCGGACATAATTTGACTTCAAGATTTAGAGAAAAGTAGGCAAATACTTTGGCTTGAAAGGGGAAACATAGTTGCGATTTCATATTTATGTGGATGTTGAATATTTCTTTCATTCTCAGAAAATTTTAGATAACACGAGATTAAGGTTGCCACGAGATAATGATAGGAGAGTATACGTCAGAGGTTATCCCAGGAAAACACCCGATAGTAGGCGTGGCCATTTGTTTTACCGTTTACCGCGAGATCCCATGTACCGCGAGTACACATGAAGCGAGTATATATGAAAATTTGGACCCCTTGTCTTTAATAAGACAGAGACACCATAAAAATCGCTAAAATTCCCTGTGACCCAAACCATATAAAATAGGATAGGATAGAATTTGCGCCCGGTAAACCAGAGACTACCCTTTCCTTTCAATTTCGCTATTGCCCGATCGGCCAAGGCTGACTTCGATTGGCACTATAGCTCGCGAGGATGGGAACCATTACTGGGAACCAGCGCTGTTCCATCAATTGAATTCCTCCCCGTTCTGAGTCAGCCAATCAAAATCTTTGTTTACCTCGACACTGATTGGTTCGCTGTTATCCGAGGTGTTCCGAATGACGTAATTGCCCGGATGGCCGGACCACACTTTTTCCAGTGGTCGGACTATAGCTCGGACCATTGCCGTTCGATTGGAGCTATAGCTGCGGAAATGACGTCAATAGCTCGCACTATCAGTGTTCGGTTGGAGCCATCGTCGAGCTATCACTGAGCTATCGCCTCACTCGAAGTCGGCCCAAGATTGCCCGATTGGGCAATATTGCCAGAACGGGAAATTTCACCAACCTGTTTCTTTCACCGGGAAATTTTGCGACAAAGAAAAAGGTTGAACTTGTAATTGCAGGTTGTTTCTATCTAACAAAAACATCAAATGAGTCACCAGAAAGGTAACTATCACATAGAGCAAATAATCAACTCATTAAACCTACCAAAACGATCTGAGAAGCCTTTTCAAGCTCGCTCATTACATGATCTTCCATTTTCAGGCGCTCCACATTCTCCGCAACATCTCGGTCCTATCCGAATGTAGACTGGTTCCCTGTCCCTAGATCTATCGATCATATGGGGACAGGAACGGTATACAAAAAATATACGGTTTTCTGTATATTTTTTTCGGGGCATCTGATTGGTTGATTTTTTTGGATTTTGATCATGATTAGGCGGACGCCCAAAATAGATACGTAAAGCGTTTCGCAGACGCTGAAGAAAGCTTGCAGCCGACGAAAATTAGATATTAAGCTGATACGGTTGAATGCGCGAACCTGCGACAAAGAGAATTAGTTAACTCTTTCCCAAACAACTTCTGGTATTGGCGTTCCTAGATGAAAGGGGCTGGGAAAACATTGAGCAAAAGAAAAATGCTTCAGGCATATCATGGGTGTCATTGCAAAACCTCGTATCTCGTTTTTTGGAAAGTTTAAAGGGGTAAGAAAGAACTTTAATAACTTTTCCGGGACTGAAAGGTTTTACTTGAAATTCGTACAAGAAATATGTCATTTATAATGATAAATCAAAATATCCTAATACCTGAAAGAATCGTCTAAATCGGGTGTATACAAACTTTTACTTTAAAATCGCAAAAATTGACATACGAGGTTTGTATTTGCTTCGACGATATTGTGGACGCAATTTATAGTAAAAAAAAATCGTATTAGTGGCAGTTTTGTATCAAAATTTCCTTGCTGACAGGAGAGAGGAAATGAGAAGCATATTTCATATTATACATGTCTTAACCCCACCACTGAGAATAAGACTTGGTCAAATTGTCGTTTTCAAATTACAGAAATTTAAGTGCTTCGTCTTTTCTACCTTTTCTAAAACATATATTTTTGTGCATCAACACCCAATATTCAACAATTCTATAAAAAAAAAAAGTTTCTTTTTTTTATTATTTTTTTTTTATTTATTTATTTTTTTCCATTTTTAATCATTATTTCATCAAAATTGTTTGGCTTCAATATAGAAAAGAATCAATTCACGAGATTCTGAGCTGGGAATAATAATATCTAATTCAAATTAAAATTATCTCGCTGTCAAATAACGGACAAAATATGTTTTCTCACTTCAGTGTTAAGGGATAAACATATGGTAAACTACTTTTTAAATTTAATTGTTATCTAATAATTGGACACACTCTGTTACAGTACATCAAAGACAGGTAGTATACAAAGGATCAGATCGATATAATTGCCCTTAACCCATTCCCACACTTTGACTCTTTTTAATCCCACACTGGAGTTGCAGACGAAAAATTACATTGCTTTCAAAAGCGTAAAATGTGTGTTCTATAGCATAAAATTGTCTTTCTTGGTAGAAAACGTTTTCGGAAATGAAGAAATTAATTCCAAAATGTTTTACACGGTATGTTTCTTTTGGGCACCGAAATGCGTTGTTGTGCAATAATGGATTAAAACCCTTTTCCAAACAGTAAAATTCTAGATCTAATAAAGTTGCCAGAAAAGGGTTGTCATTTCTTTACATTTTTCTTTAGGCCTAAAAAAAGAAATTAGACCTATGTGATGTGTAGGCCTACATATCTAAAAAATATGACTTAAAAAAGAAACATTATCGATTTATATAAGGCCCAATGTCGTCCTGCATCCATTCACAACGCAGTCTTTGTGGCATTCGTGATATTTCTTACGCTTTCAAGACTCAACAAAATATTGAATGTTGCAGCAGATGACAGAAAAATATGATGGGATTCTCCGGTGTTGTAAGATTTTACTTGTCGTGAAAAATACATCGATGATATAATCAACCAATCAGATCACAGGAAAGATTGTCCCCGACCCGTCTTCATACATAGAGAAGACGGGGTACCAGTCTAATCCGAATGAGGATTTGGATGTTGTTAAACATGCGGCTTATATTGCCATATGTGTATTTACGACGACGACGACGACGACGACGACGAAGAAGAAGAAGAAGAAGAAGAAGAAGAAGAAGAAGAAGAAGAAGAAGAAGAAGAAGAGGAGGAGGAGGAGGAGGAGGAGGAGGAGGAGGAGGAGGAGGAGGAGGAGGAGGAGGAGGAGGAGGAGGAGGAGGAAGAGGAGGAGGAGGAGGAGGAGGAGTAGACTGGTACCCCGTCTTCTCTATGTATGAAGACGGGTCGTCTACGAATTTTCCTTTGATCTGATTGGATGATTAAATTATCAGTGTATTTTTCACGATAAGTAAAATCTTACAACACCGGAAAAAATCCCATCATATTTCAATAAGTCAACATTTTTTTTGTCGTCTGCTGCAACTTTCAATCTTGTTGAGTCAAGTGTAAAATAATGTCACGTATGCCACAAAGACTGCGTTTTGAATGAATGTAGGCCGACATTGGGCCTTACACAAATCGACTAATTGCCGGGTATGACTAGAATACGAATATGACTTTTTCGGCGAATATAGGCGAATATAGGCGAATATGACTTTCAAAAATTGTATACAAATCTAAAAAAGCTGTCATAAAACAATTTAAATGATTTGTTACTAATGCATGCACTTATTTATGATATAAGTGCAAATTGAAAGTAGAAATTAAAAAAAAATCTTAATTAAGTACGTTTTTAATGATTTTGCTTCGCTAATATTTGGCGAATATAGGCGAATATGACCTTAGGAAAATGAAAGACCCGACAAAAGCTGTTAAACAAAATCTAAATGATTTGTACGAATGTATGGACTTATAATTGCAAATTGAAAGTTAAAGTATGAAAAAAAATCTTATTTAGATATGATTTTTAATGATTTTCAGGCGCGTCGCGTGGTTTTCAACATTGGGGCGGCGGACGGGGAGGGTTTGGGAGGGGTGTCCCCTCCCGTTGGTAAGAAAATTTTATCCGGGAGTAAACGAAATGGCGCCGTTTCCTGGACTTTAAATCCCATTTCTGGCTTATTTTAACGATAAAGAATCAGGTATAATACAATGAAAAATAATCTTTTCGTTTTTCTGGTCGGTTGGTATCTTTTTTTGCAAAAACTACAAGGAGGATTCAAGTAAGGCATACATCAGAGGAAAGAGTTTAGTCAGGCGGGTTACATGAAAAAAAACGTTTGAAAATTGATGCAGAAATAAGAAAGTTATTGCAAAATGTCTGCCTGAAGCGAGGCAAAATTGTCCGTAGAATTACCAATCCCTCAATGCACAGTCTCCACCGTGATTGTGCACCATGGGATGGATAACGACGAAATGATATCGATTCTGGTATGATGTAAATATAATTTTGCAATAACTTTATTTCAAAGTGCTTGTTGCATGTAACCCCCCCCCCCCCCCCCCCAATTATTTAGCTCTTTCATCGGGTAAATGTCTTCATAGAAAACTTTAGGTTATTTTCAAAAAAATAGTGACTCAACCTACCAGAAAGCCACAGGATAACATTTACGACCAAATTAGTCTTTGCAAAAACTTTCTTAATTCTGCGTCAATTTTCAAGCGGTTTCTTGCATGTACCCCGCCTTACTGAGTTCTTTTCTGGGATGTATGGTTTATTTTGGAACTCCTTGTACTTTTCCCAAAAGTTGATCCCAACCGACCATAAAAACGATCTGAAATTCTTTGTCGTTTTTCTGGTCGGTTGGGATTCCACAAATAATTCATATATCTGAATAAAGATCTCAATAAGGCGGGGTACACCAAACAGGGAACCCACAGAACAAACTGCTTGAACATTGACATAGAAAAAATAAGAAAGAGAATGCACAATTTCTTACATGAAGCGGTAGCGTCCGTATTCACCCATCCCTTGAACCACAATCTCCACCGTGATTTCTAAACTTTTTTTATAAATGTAAAGAAATAACATACTTTTACCAGCAACGTTGATAGTATTAATCTAATATCTTCCGTCTTATTTCAAATGAGAGTCAAAATTTGAAAACAAAAGTTGTCCCGTGTACCTCATTGTAGTGGAGCCATGAGTACCCACCATATGAATGATCGCGATTCTGGTGTCTTCTTACCTAAGGAACGTTTAGGTAAAATTTTAATTAACAGACTGATTAGCTTTAGACATGTTTACTAAGACAATAATGTAAGGAATGACGTTAGAAGGTAAAGAAGAAAGTGGACTTAATTTAAAGTTTTAATTATGGCCACGAACAAAACATTTTTTTATGATGAAAGTCATCTAAAAGACGGCGTCTTTTTATTATGCTCCCCGAAGAGAGAGCATATAGTCGCCGCTTTGTCTGTCCGTCTGTCCGTCCGTCCGTCCGTCCGGTCCGTCCGTCTGTCCGTCCGTCCGAAGTGATTTCTCCATAACCCTTGGGCCAAATCAAATGAAACTTACCATGTGAACTCCCTATGACATAATGCCGATGTACTTTTCCCGGTTTTTGGATTTGAGGCCTCGTCATGGGAAAAGGGGACTTAAGGTCAAATACAGTTTTTCTCTAATTTCTCCTAGTCTAATGGTCAGAATTTGATGAAATTTCATATTTGAGTAGTAAATCAGATCATGCCCTTGACAATAAACTATGTGAAATTTGGGTATAAAAATTATGTCATGCAAAAAGGGGGCTTAACATTTGTTAGCTTTATGTTAGCTCTGCATGGCATACATTTATTGTGACAATGCCTTACTCGGGGAGCATTGTCCGTCTCTGACGGCTCTTGTTAAATCACAAAAACATATGCATGTTAGGATTTTGTGTTCAAACCGCTCCGGATAATCAATACGCAAAATCAGTTTAGTTTCGAGTAATTATTTGATAAGCTGACCTATTCAATCAATAAATAACCAAGTAAGGTAAAGGGTTAATCGCGAAACTATTGTAAGTACTATAAATTCTATCTTCACCTACAATAGTCTTACGATAATCACTAGATGTATATTCTAGCGGGTACCGCATGCTTTCACACCTATTTTATGACTGGCTAATCATTTTATTGCTTTTAAGTCTGACCGTTTCCCTGGAAACCGATAAGAAGTGAAACCAACCGATTGCCTTTTCGCCGCCCCCAAAGACAAAATGCCTTTACACTTGCCGAATTATTGGGGCGGCGGTCGCCGCTCCTACCGCCCCGCACGCGACGCCACTGATTTTGCTTGGCTTATATTAGGCGAATAGAGGCGAATATGACTTTCGGAAAACGTAAGACCCGACAAGAGATGTTGAATAAACAATTTTAAATGATTTTTTACAAATGTATGCACTTGTTTATAATAAAATTTCAAATAAAAAGTAAAAATATGTAGAAATATTCTTAATTAAATTCTAATTAATTAATGTTAGCTTTTGTTGGATATGACTTTTTGACAAGCACTGTATTCGATTTCAGCTAATGTAGGCATAAAACAATTAATTTCAGTTTTCTTACTAGATCTATATGAACGAGTTTATAATGAAAACGCTCAACTAAAAAAAGAACATTATGGAAAATTAATTCATAGAATGTTAATTATTGAGGGAATGTTATTGGCGTAGGCCTATATTCAATGAGCGCTTTTATATGTCCTTTTATTTTAGGCAAATATGGGCGAAAGGCGAATATGACATTCGAGAAATATGAAAGTCGATATTAAAGCTGTTAGAAATCAAGTTAAAACATTTTTCCGGATGTATTCACGTGTCTACAATAAAATTACAAAAAGGAAGTAAAAACAGAAAAAATCTTAATCGTAGATTAATGAAAGGGTGATATTTGTGGGATATTTTTTATCGAATATTATTAGGGGATGTGACTTTCTAAACCTCTGAATTCGATATAAGTTAATTAACCCTTTCCCAAACGGCAAAATTTTAGGGCGATCCACTTCAAAAGCTTCCACAAATGACAAAATGGAAGTTATTAAAGATAGAATTTGTGTAAAATATGACATAGAAAATATTGAGACAAAAGGAGAAACTGCTGGTTATCGGCAGTTTCTTCTTTTGTTTCAATGTTTTCCCAAGCCTTTTCTAGAAAGGACGTCAAAACCAGGTCTTGTTTGGGAAAGGGTTAATTATACCCCCCACACCTACGAAGTAGAGGGGGTATATTGGTTAATTCACCATGTCTGTCTGTCTGTCTGTCCGTCCATCCGACCGTACGGAGTAATTCCATCGGATATATGACATATTAGATAACTCGTGGTACTTTTTCCAAAATATTGTCCCAACCGACCAGAAAGCGAAATGGTAACGACTACGGCCAAATTGACCACGCTTCAGGTAAGAGTTTGTGCAATAACTTTCTTAATTCTGTGTCAATTTTCATGCGGTTTGTTGCATATACTCCGTCTTACTGAGCCCTTTTCTCATATGTATTACTTATCTGGAAACTCCTTGTACTTTTCTCAAAAACCGATCCCAACCGACTAGAAAAAGGGCCTGAATTTTTTGTCGTTTTTTCTGGTCGGTTGGGATCATTTTTTGGACAAAGTACAAAGATTCTACAAAGAAGTCATATATCTGAGGAAAGAGTTCAGTAATGCGGGGTACACGCAACACACCGCTTGAAAATTGACGCAGAAATAAGAAAACCATTGCACAATTTCTTACCTGAAGCGAGGCAAATTTGTCCGTGGTCGTTATCCATCCCATCATGCACAATCTCCACCGTTGATTATGTCGTTTGGGAAAGGGTTAACTGGGATTTTCATCGTTTATCAGGTCCACTATCACAGGCGACTTAATTACGCACCAGGTAGTTAATGACATTAATTACATTGTAATGTATGAAGTGCATCTGCTACAATAGGAAAATTGACACGAAAGAACCGGCAATTGAATACGATTATTTCTATATTATAAGGTTAATACTAACTGTATTTGTATATTCATGGATTACGTATTGTAACAGCAAAATTGTTTGTACATGATGATATAGCTTTTAAGAAATTATTTAGGTAAAAGAAGAAAATGCTGATTATCGGCATTTTCTTCTTTTACCTCAATATTTTCCAAAACCATTTCTGTTATGGACGTAAAAACCAGGAGCCGGTTTCATCAAAACATTCAAGAAGTATTTTGACTTACCGATGTCTTAAATATAGCTTAAAATAACAATCTCATAATCCAGGCCTTGATTGATTGACGATACGTGTTTCTTGTCTTAAACTTGTCGTAAGTGACCAGTAAGTCAAAATGTCTTAAAAATGTTTTGATGAAACTGGTCCCACGTCTTGTATGGGAAAGGGTAAAACCTAGTTCACATAATAATTTCTCCAAAGTAACTCATATTTTGAAAAAAGCATTGTAGCAACAACAACAAAACCATACTGTTAGCCTGTATTTTGTCACATTTAAACAATAGTTGCAATATGGCCCAGAAAATGTTAAGGTAATTTTAGGAGAAAGTATTGTTAATGAGGAAATATTACGTTTGTCCCAATTTTCCCCAAAACATTTTCTATCGTGGACATCAAAACAAGAGCTTTTTGGAAAAATATTAACACTGCTTTCTTTTTCGAGATAACAGGACCTAAGAATTAAGATGAGAAGAGACCTAACTTCAAGGAAACATAATACAGTACCAGACATATTGTCAAAATTTTCATTTCTGATTACAATAATTAGTAAAACATTGTGGAAAGCGGCATCATTCTGATACCCAATGCCCAAATATGAATCGATTTGTCATTGGATAACCTTTCCAAAACGACCAAATTTTTATTCTATTTATGTGTCGTTGCTTTTCAACAAAAACGTCGTAACTATAGTTTTGAACAAGTCGTAGTTTAACCCTTTACCCAATGGTTAACTGTATTTTCTTCTTTTGCCTCAATGTTTTTGAGAGCTGTGAATTCCGATCAATTTCTCACGTTCTCTGCTCACAAGTTTGGTATCTTGGGCTTAGTCAGTCGCACATGAAAAATTTGCAAAAAGTCACGAATGTACCGGTATATATGAAAAGTAGATGAAATAATACAATTATGGTGAAAATAATATTTCTTGTTTGCATGAGAAACAATTGATAAATGGGGCGATCTGGGGATATGTCAATATTTATATCTAAACATGACCTCCTTTTAACAGATGCTTCAAAGTAGGTTTTCAAGAATGCTTCATCTAAACAGAGAACGGCTGCATTTTCAAGGACATGATAACAAGCCGCAAATTCTCTGAAAACAGGTGTCATGTTGCGAGCGCATGTTAATTGATTCGTTTATGACTTCCTACGAATCACAAAAAAGGTAATAATCCATTGCCTTATTTTGACTTTGTTTCTTCCTTTAATTTACCTTTCATTCTTTGTCTATGAATAATGAAATATCAATTTTTTTATTTTATTTTCATTTTTCACTTTTAAATCTGGTCGCTTATATTATATCGGTTTTCATTTGTATAAAAAGTCATATCCACCAAAAATGTTCGTACGATAATTAACATTTTGACTGAGTTTACATGGGTCCTAAATTTCTTTTTCGGTCAGCATTTTATGATCGTAAATTGAGTAAGAAATACAATTTTAAAGATTGAATGGCTAAAGTCGATCTCCACTTGTTTTTATGGTCATTTTCGCTCATATACGCCAATAATATTCGCTCATTAATTAACACTTTTTACAGTCATTTTCCATCATTTTCTTTTTTCATTTAGCGTTTTCATTTTTAATTCGTTTATACGTGTATAGTGAAAAAGATTGAATAAATTGTTAATAGCTATAATCTAATATCGACTTCAGTGGTTGGTCCGCTTATATTCGCCAAGAAATATCATTCATTAATTTAGTTTTTGTTATATAATTCATTTTAATTTTTGAATTATTATTATAGACATGTAAACGCATGCAGAAGGGAGAAATCAATTTAATCCATTTAGGGTTTTAATAACTTGTGTCGAATGTCATCATTTTTTAAAGTCATATTCGCCTATTTTCATCTATATTCGCCGAAAATAATTAAGTCGCATTCGTCATAATTAACATTCGATCAATTCAGTGGCGTCGCGTGCGGGGCGGCAGGAGCGGCGACCGCCGCCCCAATAATTCGGCAAGTGTAAAGGCATTTTGTCTTTGGGGGCGGCGAAAAGGCAATCGGTTGGTTTCACTTCTTATCGGTTTCCAGGGAAACGGTCAGACTTAAAAGCAATAAAATGATTAGCCAGTCATAAAATAGGTGTGAAAGCATGCGGTACCCGCTAGAATATACATCTAGTGATTATCGTAAGACTATTGTAGGTGAAGATAGAATTTATAGTACTTACAATAGTTTCGCGATTAACCCTTTACCTTACTTGGTTATTTATTGATTGAATAGGTCAGCTTATCAAATAATTACTCGAAACTAAACTGATTTTGCGTATTGATTATCCGGAGCGTTTTGAACACAAAATCCTAACATGCATATGTTTTTGTGATTTAACAAGAGCCGTCAGAGACGGACAATGCTCCCCGAGTAAGGCATTGTCACAATAAATGTATGCCATGCAGAGCTAACATAAAGCTAACAAATGTTAAGCCCCCTTTTTGCATGACATAATTTTTATACCCAAATTTCACATAGTTTATTGTCAAGGGCATGATCTGATTTACTACTCAAATATGAAATTTCATCAAATTCTGACCATTAGACTAGGAGAAATTAGAGAAAAACTGTATTTGACCTTAAGTCCCCTTTTCCCATGACGAGGCCTCAAATCCAAAAACCGGGAAAAGTACATCGGCATTATGTCATAGGGAGTTCACATGGTAAGTTTCATTTGATTTGGCCCAAGGGTTATGGAGAAATCACTTCGGACGGACGGACAGACGGACGGACCGGACGGACGGACGGACGGACAGACGGACAGACAAAGCGGCGACTATATGCTCTCTCTTCGGGGAGCATAATAAAAAGACGCCGTCTTTTAGATGACTTTCATCATAAAAAAATGTTTTGTTCGTGGCCATAATTAAAACTTTAAATTAAGTCCACTTTCTTCTTTACCTTCTAACGTCATTCCTTACATTATTGTCTTAGTAAACATGTCTAAAGCTAATCAGTCTGTTAATTAAAATTTTACCTAAACGTTCCTTAGGTAAGAAGACACCAGAATCGCGATCATTCATATGGTGGGTACTCATGGCTCCACTACAATGAGGTACACGGGACAACTTTTGTTTTCAAATTTTGACTCTCATTTGAAATAAGACGGAAGATATTAGATTAATACTATCAACGTTGCTGGTAAAAGTATGTTATTTCTTTACATTTATAAAAAAAAGTTTAGAAATCACGGTGGAGATTGTGGTTCAAGGGATGGGTGAATACGGACGCTACCGCTTCATGTAAGAAATTGTGCATTCTCTTTCTTATTTTTTCCATGTCAATGTTCAAGCAGTTTGTTCTGTGGGTTCCCTGTTTGGTGTACCCCGCCTTATTGAGATCTTTATTCAGATATATGAATTATTTGTGGAATCCCAACCGACCAGAAAAACGACAAAGAATTTCAGATCGTTTTTATGGTCGGTTGGGATCAACTTTTGGGAAAAGTACAAGGAGTTCCAAAATAAACCATACATCCCAGAAAAGAACTCAGTAAGGCGGGGTACATGCAAGAAACCGCTTGAAAATTGACGCAGAATTAAGAAAGTTTTTGCAAAGACTAATTTGGTCGTAAATGTTATCCTGTGGCTTTCTGGTAGGTTGAGTCACTATTTTTTTGAAAATAACCTAAAGTTTTCTATGAAGACATTTACCCGATGAAAGAGCTAAATAATTGGGGGGGGGGGGGGGGGGTTACATGCAACAAGCACTTTGAAATAAAGTTATTGCAAAATTATATTTACATCATACCAGAATCGATATCATTTCGTCGTTATCCATCCCATGGTGCACAATCACGGTGGAGACTGTGCATTGAGGGATTGGTAATTCTACGGACAATTTTGCCTCGCTTCAGGCAGACATTTTGCAATAACTTTCTTATTTCTGCATCAATTTTCAAACGTTTTTTTTCATGTAACCCGCCTGACTAAACTCTTTCCTCTGATGTATGCCTTACTTGAATCCTCCTTGTAGTTTTTGCAAAAAAAGATACCAACCGACCAGAAAAACGAAAAGATTATTTTTCATTGTATTATACCTGATTCTTTATCGTTAAAATAAGCCAGAAATGGGATTTAAAGTCCAGGAAACGGCGCCATTTCGTTTACTCCCGGATAAAATTTTCTTACCAACGGGAGGGGACACCCCTCCCAAACCCTCCCCGTCCGCCGCCCCAATGTTGAAAACCACGCGACGCGCCTGTTAAATTAACTGCTCCATAGTTCTCTTTTGCGTTTAGTCTTTTCATAATAAAGTATTTTATATAGTGAAAACTATATGGAATTACTGGTTAATACATGTAGCTTTTATAATATTTGAACAGTGGTTGAAAAAGTTAAATTCGCCAAAAATATAATTCATTAGTTTATAGTTTATCAAGATCTTTTCCATATTTTTTTTTAAATTTCACACATTTATCATAAACAGGTACATGTAGTACATACATCTAGGAGAATCATTTGAAATGGTTATTAACAGCTTAAGGTGACTTAGTCTTTCATATATCTAAAAAGTCAAATTCGCCCATATTCGCCTATATTCGCCGATTCATATTCGGCCGTACACGCCAATAATATTCGCTCATTAATTAACATTTTTGATTTTTTTTCATGTTTTCTTTTTCTTTCATTTAGGGTTTTCATAATTAATTCGTTTGTAGAAATCAGTGAAATTATTAACTGATAGCAAATAAAGACTTTAGTGGTTGAAAAAGTTTTCCGCTAATGATAGCCAAGCAAAGTTATCAAAAATTGTGCTTAATAAAGATTTTGTCATATCTTTACTCTCTTTTTACACCTTCATCATAAACAAGTGCATACATTATTAGAAAAAAAAATTGAATAGTTTTTAAAAGCTTTTGTCACAATTTTCGAAAGTCATATTCGCCTATATTCGCCGAGCCATATTCGCTCATACACTCTAATAATGTTCGCTCATTAATTAACATTTTTTATTCATTTTCCATAATTTTCTTTTTTTATTTAGCGTTTCCAAAACTAATTCGTTCATGTAGAAATCAGTGAAATTAATAAGTGATAGCAAATATCGACATTAGTGGTTAAAAAAGTATTCCGCTTATATTAGCCAGGCAAAATCATTAAAAATTGTACTTAATTAAGAATTATTTTCATATATTTACTTTCATTTTGCATTTTTATCATAAATAAGGACACGCATTCGTAAAAACTCTTTAAATTGTTTTTTTACAATCTTTTGTCGAGTTTTACAATTTTCGAAAGTCATATTCGCCTATATTCGCCTATATTCGCAAAAAACTCATATTCGTATTCTAGTCATACCGCTAATTGCCAATGTTTCTTTTTTTAATTCATATTTTATAGATCTAGATCTATATAGACTACATCACAGCTCATGTTTTTAATCTTTGTATGCCTAAAGAATAATGAAAAGAAATGACGACCCTTTTCCCGGGATCTTTATTAGATCTAGAATTTTACTGTTTGGAAAAGAGTTTTAATCCATCATCACACAACAACGCATTTCGGTGCACCAAAAGATAAAGAACGCGTAAAACATTTTGGAATTAATTAATTTTCTTCATTTCCGAAAATGTTTTCTACCCAGAAAGACAATTTACGCTATCGAAAAAGAACCATAGAAAAATACGCTTTTTGTAGCAATGTAATTTTTCGTCTACAACTCCAGTGTAGAGTTAGAAAGAGCCAAAGTGTGGGAATGGGTTAAGGGCAATAAAATCGATCTGATCCTTTGTCATACTATCTGTCTTTGATGTACTGTAACAGAGTGTGTCCAATTATTAGATAAACAATTAAATTTAAAAAGTAGATTACCATATGTTTATCCCTTAACACTGAAGTGTGAAAATATATCTCGTCCTTAATACCACTGCGAAATAATTTTGATACAAACTACCTATTATTCCCGACTCAGAATCTCGTGAAGTGATTCTTTTCTAAATTGAATCCAAACATTTTTATGAAATTATGATTAAAAATGAAAAAAAAAAAACAAAAAAAAAAAAACTTTTTTTAGAATGGTTAAATAATGGGTGTTGATACACAAAAAATATATGTTTCAGAAAAGACGAAGCACTTTTAATGTAATTTGAAAACGACAATTTGATCAAGTCTTATTCTTAGTTGTGAGGTTAAGACATGTATATGAATTAAAAAAATACTTCTCATTTCCTCTCTCCTGTCAACAAGGAATTTTTTTTTTTTTTTTTTTTTTTTTTTTTTTAAACCTTTATTCAGTCCAAGTATTACATACATTCAAAATAAAGCAAGAAGAAACAAGGAATCAGTTGACACTCTTTATGTCTTTTATTCTGTAAATTATCAGTGAATGGATTGATATTTACTCTTTTGGGGTAATATTTATCCATTCCCTGTACAATTTTGAGTATTGATTATCTTTGCTATGAAGAAAAGTGTACTGACATAAAGAGTGTCGACTGTATAGCTTAAAATTTTACATGGGTTAACCCTTTCCCAGGTATGGCATGTACCTGACGTCTATGTTAGATTGAGCTCCAGGGGAAAAGCACTTAAGCCAAAATGGATCAAAAACTGATTTACAGTCTTTTTTTAACTTTTCTCAATATTTTATGTATTATATAGAAATTTATCGTTTGCAATGTTGGTTTAGATGTCTGCAGAGGATTTCAGTTTGGACTAGCCTTAAAATTTGGGAAAGGGTTAACAAAATAAATGATTACGTGTCAAGAAATTAGTATGCACTTTCGTCATCGATGAAAGATTTTTTTTTTATTTTTGACACATAAGAATAAATGAAAATATTGCAAGAGAAGAAAAAAGCAAGATAATTTGACATCTTGTTTCTTCTTATCTTCCAACATTTTCTGGTTTCTTTTGATATCCACTCCTATGTTAAGATTTTGCTGATTTGCATACGATAGTTTATGTATACTTGTAATGTTTTTTGTTCGATTCAATTAGATGGTTATTTATCTATCAGCATTTTAGATACAAATAGGACGACATAAGATATAAAACTTGTTCCATATACAAAAGTAGGTGCTCAAAAGCGAATAAAGGTAAAAAAAAAAACAATGTGATATTAAACTGTTTTCAACATATTGAAAAAAATAAATATAACGAGATTACATAAAAAAGAAGAACAGAAAAAAAACATGTGTGCTACATGTACATGTATAAATTATTTAATCTTATGATATTTGCTTTCTTACTGCAATTTAGTTATGATTCTGTACCATCCTTTTTACAATTGCCCAGTTTTCTCCGTTATGTTCATTGTGATTTATTTTATCATTTATTTTTAAAATTAATGATAAGTGTTTGATAAAACCATTGAGAGATGGTATAGCTTTTTTAAATTTACAGTTATATACATATCTTTTAAATTCAAGACATAAAATGTCAACTTTAGGTTTATTGTCGCATCCTAAAACAATGTCGATACTTTGTAAATGGAAATTTCTGTAAAATTCTTGTATGATAATTTCTATGTTTCTAAGGATGTCTTTTATTTTTTCACACTCAAAAAATATATGTATCAGAGTTTCATCAGAATATTGACAAAAGTTGCAAATACTGTCATCTGCTAAATGCATTTTTATCAGAAGCGAGTTTGTGGGTAATATTCTATGAATAATTCTTGTTTGTAGCCATTGTATATAAGTATCTTTTGTCAGAGCGAACACAGAACCGTGGATTTTATTCCATTCTCTATTAAAATGTGGATATTGTAAAGACCATTTTTCTTGGCATGTGGGGTTTTCTTCGTTTTTTATAAGGATTGAATAGACGTATTTATTGAAGTTTTGTTTAGTAAGCATAGGTAAAATACTGTAATTTATAGATGGGTTATGAGTCTTGAGTAGTGAGGAATAGTCTATTTGGATCTTAGTTTTTTGAATATAAGATTTAATTGCGCTTCTTATGCTGAAGTATTGAAGAAAGTTTAGTTCCCCATTGGTGAAATTGTTGAAAAATTCAAAAGTCTTAAAAGTGCCATCTTCTCGCAAAACGTCTTTGATTAATGTTATTCCTTTTTTATACAGATTATCGTTGTATATATATTTCGAGCCAATGGTGATGTTATCATTGAAAAAAATAGGTGTATTTAATAATTGATCTTCATTTTCCAATTTAATGTGTTCAACATAAGATATGTAAGAGCGTAAGACATCTTTCCAAAAACGGTTATCTAAGTGTTTAATAACTTTTTCACAATATAATTTCCCACCTTGAATGACCTTATTAATATCGAACAGCATATTTGGTATTTTGTAACAACAACTGTCTTGTTTCAATATCATGGTTTTGAGCCATTTAATCTTCATACTTTTAACAAAGTTTTTGACATCTGGTGCCTTCAATCCACCGTCTTGATAATTTTGGACAACTACTGAAGCTTTAATTTTTGATCTACCATCCCATATAAAATTCATAAAGAGATTATTGATTTTATTCAAAAATTCTTCTGAAGGAGTGGGGATACTAATAAAAAGATGATTTAGTACTGGTAGCAATAGGCTTTTAACGACAGCGATTCTGCCTATTGGAGTAAGTTTACGTCTTTTCCAAAAGAAAATGGCTTTACAGATGCTTGCCCACTTGTCGTCAAAATTTAAATCAATCATTTTGTTGAGATTAACGTCAAAGTGAATACCTAATAATTTGAATTGTGTGTCGCCCCACGAAAGTTTCCAGCGCGTTTTGATTGATCTAGTGCTATACTTCATGGAACCAATCCATATAAGCTTGGTTTTATCAAAATTGACTTTTAAACCGGATATTTCAGAAAAATGATTAAGTATATCTAAAACTGACTGAAGGGACTTCTTTGATCCGTCCAGAAGTAGAGAAGTGTCATCTGCGAACTGGGATATTAAAAATTCGTCATTTCGTACTTTGATACCTGTTATATTTTTACATGATTTTATTTTCAAATTAAGTATTTGTGTACACAGGATAAAAATATACGATGAAATCGGGTCACCCTGTCTACAGCCTCTTTTCACTGAGAAATACTCAGAAATAAACCCGTTTAATTGAACTGAAACTTGAGTATTGTGTAAAAATAGGTTTATCCATTTTTTAATTGTTTCTCCAAAATTAAAAAAGGAGAGAGTCTTTTCAATAAAATTAAAAGATAAGGAATCGAAAGCTTTCTCAAAATCTATCAGCATTAAAAGACCGGGAATATTATTTTTTTCGCAATGTTGCATAATGTCATAAACAATTCTTGTATTTTCGCCAATATATCTACCTTTAATGAAACCAGTTTGGTCTTTTGATATAATAATATCTAAGACAGACTTTAAACGATTCGCAATGGAACCAGAAGCTAATTTATAAAGAACGTTTAATAATGTAATGGGTCTCCAATTTTTTAGGAATTGTTTAGGCTTATTTTCCTTAGGTATACATATAATATTTCCTAACTTAATACTCCTAGAGAACGATCCTGTCATGAATGCATGGTTAAGAGCTCTAACGACAAAATGGCCAATTCTGGACCAGAAAACTTTGAAAAAAATTGAAGTGAACCCATCACATCCTGGGCTTTTGTCATTTTTCATTTGTTTAAGTGTCTTTGTTACCTCATTGTATGTTAATAGGCCTTCTAAAGACTGTGATTGTTGCATATTAAGTTTGTCGTAATCAACATTTTGAAATTCAGAATCCAAGTTAAAAGTTACATTATTACAACGTTCATCATATAGTTTTTCGTAAAAAGATTTAGTTTCTTTTAGAATTTCTTTCTGTGAGTAGATTTTTGATCCATCTTCCTTTTCGATAAACGGAATTGATTTATTAACTTGATTACGCCTTTCAAGATTACAAAAGAAATTTGTCATTTTTTCGCCTTCGTCGATCCATTTTGACCTTGACCTGATGAAAGATCCCTCTAGGCGTGCTTGCCTGATTTCATTTAGTTCTGTTTGTAGATTTAAATATTCTTCTTTATTTGCTTCGGTTAAATTAGTCTCTAATATTATTATCTGTGACATTAATTCGTTTTCACGATTATTTACTTTTCTTTTCTTATATGATGCATATGAAATAGTTTTACCTCGAATTTCCATGAGAAGTGTTTCTAGAAACAATTCATCATTTATACTAAACTGAATTTCATTTTTGTCAATATTTAGAAGGTTAGTATGATTATAAATCGGGAGAGAATATTGTATAATTATTTCATTAATTTTCTTGTTAATACTGTCAACATAGTCTTTATCTTTCAATAAAGAGTTATTGAATTTCCAATAACCTTTTCCATATTCAATTTCAGAAAAGTTAAGGTTTAAGACGATACATGAATGATCTGATCTATAACTTATATCAACATCACAATTTTGAACGAATTCAAGCAGATTACTTGTTATAAGAAAAAAATCTAATCGTCCTTGTTGTAAAGGGTTCAGTCGTTTCCATGTAAATTTCTCTGTGCTCCCATGTATTATCCTAAATGGATCATTCAATTCTCTTTCAGATATTTGAGATTGTAGAAATGTTCTACAATTAATATGGTGTTCAGATTTTTTGTAATTTTTGTAATCTAATAACGGGTTTAAAACTAGATTAAAATCACCGCATATAACAAATGATTCGGAACTATTACATGAATCAATAGTGTCGAAAATATTTTGAAAAAATCTAGGATCATCGACATTTGGTGCATATATATTTATTAGGAGAAATACGGTATCCAAATACTTTAATTCTAGAATAATTAGTTGACCATTATGGTCCTTTTGTACGTTCGTTATTTGAATCCCTGAATCTTTTTTTATCAAAACACAAACGCCTCTAGCATTTGTCTTACCATGACTGTAATAACAATCTCCATTCCATTCAGAATAAATCTTTTTTTCTATATCTTGTGAGAAATGTGTTTCTTGGAGACAAATAATATCTGATTTTTTTTGCTTGAATAGAGAAAATAAATCGAAGCGTTTTTTGCTATTGTTTAAACCGCGGCAATTGTACGAGAGAATTTCTAAATTATTCATGATTGGTATAGGTGCTGATTACAGAACACTGAGATCTTGTTGCAGAGGAAGGTACAGGATCATATACTTTTGGACATATTTGTATACATGTTTCATATATGGCAAGGTAGCACATTGTATTAGAAAAAACACAAAAAACAACAAATAAACAAAACATGGAGGAAAGAAATGTGAATGTGTTGAAATACACTTGGCATTAAGATAATTGATACTTTTAGAATATTGAATATGTCATATCATTGTTATTGCGCTAAAACTGATAAATGTGCGAAACCAATAGGGGTCTATTTTTATCCATTTAATTATTATCAATCAAAATGGACAAACAGTAATATTCCGTCGGTATAGTTCAGAAAGCTCGCAACCACAGCTTTATTGAAGATGTGGTTACAAGATTTCACAACAGCACCTATCATTTGTCGATTTATACTGGTAAAAATCCTTATATTTTAACACAAAACTTATCCCTACTGAATCTCACACTTCCCCAATACTTGAACAATTTGTGTTTGGTTTGAAGTTTCATGTGAAGAGTTATTGGTAAATAAATCCGAGCAAAAATATTGTGTAAAAAACAGTGTACAGTGTAAAAAGCCGCCAATATCTAACATTTTCTTCTTTTTCCTCATTTTGCATTACCGTGGAAGTGGATAGGCCCTATATTATATTTTTGCCGTTTGATAAAGAGCTAAAGACACATGTTGCACTGGGTCTCCACCCTTAGGGTTTGACCTTCAGTGAGATTTTGTACATTGTGAATAAACGTTTTATGAGAAAAAGAACCTCGTTCATCCAAAAAAGTCTATGATCATCACACTGGGCCTCCATTACAAACAGATTGTAAATTTGACCTTCAGTGTGACGATGATTGGTGAATAGATCTACTAAAAAAGTGCTTGAATTTTGCCGATCAGAATACAGTATGGATATTTTGCGTAATGCTTATCTCCCTTTACATTGGGCGTAGCTGTTATCAACAGTACAGACACGCTTTCCTGCAGTGCATATTTGCTCACATGTCTGTAGATGTAAAATTATATTTACCATTCACGTTAGCAAAAACATGCACAGAAACACAAAAAAATCTGTTGACAGCGGGAGTTTGTGTTTGTGTGGGGTAAGGGGGGGGGGGGGCATCAGCAACAACGACCCTAAAACAATATACAACAAAGCAAAAAACAATTAAGCCTGTTTAACATAAAGATGTACCGGTATATTCCACCAAAATCAACACAGGGCAACCTAAAAGTCTTGTACAAAGTCCGCTAGGTGAGCGTCTCGACAAAGATTGCCGATGTGGGGTCATTACGTAGGCAGTTGTTCCGGGTTAATAAGGTCGGACTATACCACATCCATCCTACTATAACGGATTTAAAACCCGAATGGAATGATCATAGTTGTATTGGTTTATCAACACAACTGCAATCACCCACGCTCAACCATGAATCCGTTACAGTTTTACTTAATAGGTCGTCTGCAATAAGTAATAGGATTCAATTATATCAAGTATAGATTGACTTAATTTCGGGCAAACAATAGTATTTCGTCGGTGTTATTCCAAAAACTCACAACCACAGCTTAGCTGGAGCTGAAGTTACGAGTCTCTAAAACAACACCGACGGTTTATATTGAGAGAGAGGGAAAAACATAACGTTTTTGGTTGTTCAAATATGTGGGGTGTTGCAGACGATAATTTAAATTTTGTCTGTTGGGAATGAAATTTATTTTGGGAAATGAAGAAATTGCTCCTAAACAGGCGATTACTTCATTTTCCACAATATCTTCCAACTATTTTTTTCTTGTTGGACGTCAAAAGGCGAAACTATTGTAGGAAATGCGTTTCAAATTGGCCTACTATATAATACAAGCATTCTGTTTTGTTAACAAGTTTACACAATACATTATAGTATAGTCCGGTCACGCCTCTATGTCACCAGTCTACAAAATATATTTATATTAGAAAAAATCAATACATGTGTTCATAATCTTGCATGCAATGACTCAAATCCTGCAGGTGTCCAATACCAGCAAGATTCGAACCATCGTATGCAAAAAATATTTTGAAAGTTTACAGCAGACAATAATCTGCATCACAATATCGTAACTGGACTATAGTTGTCTAGCACAATTAACCTTTGAACTTACGAATATGAATGCATAGTGAATTTGGCACATAAGTTTGGTAACAAGAAAATTCTCTCCTTTTATGATTTTCAACAATGTTTTACGTATTCCAAAAGAATTATAGCGGCCTTTGACGTTTCTTTTGTAGAGGTTATGGGATACTAAATATTGGGGGAAAGGAAGCCAATCGCTGATAATCAGCAATTTCTACCTATCCATCGATACTTAATAAGCAATAGCATTACCATTTTCTGAAAAATGTGTCGTCTGCATCTCTCTTTCTACTGTATCAGTATGAAGAAATTCTGTTTGTGAGATTGTCAAATACAATGTATATCATACCTGATTTAAAGAAAGGGTTATTATGGAAAGGGGAAAACATTATTCAATTAATTTGTACTCTAGATTAAAAATAGAGCATATCGGGGTATTTTCAAACTGATTGGTTGTATGCTTGATTATAGTTTACCCCATTCCTAAAACAAGAAAATAACTTCTTTTAACATCCAATGGTTACAGAGTGTGAATGGGGATAAAAAAAAAACATTGATGGAAAACAAGAAGAATGTTGACAGTCAATATTCTATCCTTTTCCTTCGATATTTTTGTGCAATATACAGAATATTTGTAGTTTTTCACCATCATCCTATTATGTGAGACGACTTTCAAATGGAACAACGTTGTATCATCCCCATACAATGTATAATAATACAAACAAAGTAGTTATCAACACAAAGGCAAAAAGATGAAACACATTGAAAAGAGGATAAGCCAATAAGATTGTTTTTTCTAATTTAACAGTGTTAAATACAGGGGTATAACTCTAACGCGATATTGCGATCATTTTTTGGAAAAACCAATACTTACCTGTAGGAGGGGCAGATTAATGATCAATTATTGATGTGTTTTTAGCCATTAATTTGAATTGTCCGATTAGATGTATTACATCCGCAATGGTCTATTGGATACAATAGTGGCTTACGAGTCACACTCATATCACGCGGTATGCAGGCGGTGGTTCGAGGCTTGGGAAGAACGTAACATTTTTAATGGTTACTTCCGAATGTTTTGTTTTAAGCATTTATAGTTTATTGCTAGTCTCATTACAATACTCCAAATAATTATGATTTATTATCATTATTTTAGCTTTATAATGTTTTTTCTCTTTTTTTCTTTTTATTTTTTCTTCATCTCTTTTAGTAGTGATCATTTATTTGTCATCATTTCATTTTTGTAATGTACAAATTTTCATCATTTTGAAAACGTTTTCACAAATAAAATATACGACAACAAAACAAATGGCAACAATCTAGATACTATCTGTCTCCGAGTAATCGCTGCACTCGCTGGCCGTATCTGTTTCCTCCTCATCCGTTACATCCCGTGCACGATCTATTAAAAGAAAAGTTTCTCAGAATAAGCAAAACGATATCGGTGCACAGAGGATTCGAACCTGGGTCGCAAGATTAACGGTAATTGTACTTTCAGTCAGTCGATAGTTTTACCACTTCTTACGTAGGACGAATTAAAACATTATATAAGTTATGCAATGATCACCTGGGCTATGGTCTATTGCGTTTCGAGGCGTCCAATCTGTTTACAATAATAAAGCGAGCCCGATAATGGTCACATTATCGAGTTTTATCTATATTAAAGCGTATCGGGGTATATTCAGTCTGATTGTCTGCGTTATTATTATTTACCCCTTTTCTAAACAAAAGATAAAAAAACGGCACTATAAAAAGGCATATGGATTGACTGAGTCTGAAGGTGATAAAAAACATTGACGGAAGACAAGAAAATCGTTTCAAACAATATTTTCTACACTTCCTTCAATATTTGTGTGTAAAATGCTAACTATTTGTATAACAGTGGCGTCGCGTGCGGGGCGGCAGGAGCGGCGACCGCCGCCCCAATAATTCGGCAAGTGTAAAGGCATTTTGTCTTTGGGGGCGGCGAAAAGGCAATCGGTTGGTTTCACTTCTTATCGGTTTCCAGGGAAACGGTCAGACTTAAAAGCAATAAAATGATTAGCCAGTCATAAAATAGGTGTGAAAGCATGCGGTACCCGCTAGAATATACATCTAGTGATTATCGTAAGACTATTGTAGGTGAAGATAGAATTTATAGTACTTACAATAGTTTCGCGATTAACCCTTTACCTTACTTGGTTATTTATTGATTGAATAGGTCAGCTTATCAAATAATTACTCGAAACTAAACTGATTTTGCGTATTGATTATCCGGAGCGTTTTGAACACAAAATCCTAACATGCATATGTTTTTGTGATTTAACAAGAGCCGTCAGAGACGGACAATGCTCCCCGAGTAAGGCATTGTCACAATAAATGTATGCCATGCAGAGCTAACATAAAGCTAACAAATGTTAAGCCCCCTTTTTGCATGACATAATTTTTATACCCAAATTTCACATAGTTTATTGTCAAGGGCATGATCTGATTTACTACTCAAATATGAAATTTCATCAAATTCTGACCATTAGACTAGGAGAAATTAGAGAAAAACTGTATTTGACCTTAAGTCCCCTTTTCCCATGACGAGGCCTCAAATCCAAAAACCGGGAAAAGTACATCGGCATTATGTCATAGGGAGTTCACATGGTAAGTTTCATTTGATTTGGCCCAAGGGTTATGGAGAAATCACTTCGGACGGACGGACAGACGGACGGACCGGACGGACGGACGGACGGACAGACGGACAGACAAAGCGGCGACTATATGCTCTCTCTTCGGGGAGCATAATAAAAAGACGCCGTCTTTTAGATGACTTTCATCATAAAAAAATGTTTTGTTCGTGGCCATAATTAAAACTTTAAATTAAGTCCACTTTCTTCTTTACCTTCTAACGTCATTCCTTACATTATTGTCTTAGTAAACATGTCTAAAGCTAATCAGTCTGTTAATTAAAATTTTACCTAAACGTTCCTTAGGTAAGAAGACACCAGAATCGCGATCATTCATATGGTGGGTACTCATGGCTCCACTACAATGAGGTACACGGGACAACTTTTGTTTTCAAATTTTGACTCTCATTTGAAATAAGACGGAAGATATTAGATTAATACTATCAACGTTGCTGGTAAAAGTATGTTATTTCTTTACATTTATAAAAAAAAGTTTAGAAATCACGGTGGAGATTGTGGTTCAAGGGATGGGTGAATACGGACGCTACCGCTTCATGTAAGAAATTGTGCATTCTCTTTCTTATTTTTTCTATGTCAATGTTCAAGCAGTTTGTTCTGTGGGTTCCCTGTTTGGTGTACCCCGCCTTATTGAGATCTTTATTCAGATATATGAATTATTTGTGGAATCCCAACCGACCAGAAAAACGACAAAGAATTTCAGATCGTTTTTATGGTCGGTTGGGATCAACTTTTGGGAAAAGTACAAGGAGTTCCAAAATAAACCATACATCCCAGAAAAGAACTCAGTAAGGCGGGGTACATGCAAGAAACCGCTTGAAAATTGACGCAGAATTAAGAAAGTTTTTGCAAAGACTAATTTGGTCGTAAATGTTATCCTGTGGCTTTCTGGTAGGTTGAGTCACTATTTTTTTGAAAATAACCTAAAGTTTTCTATGAAGACATTTACCCGATGAAAGAGCTAAATAATTGGGGGGGGGGGGGGGTTACATGCAACAAGCACTTTGAAATAAAGTTATTGCAAAATTATATTTACATCATACCAGAATCGATATCATTTCGTCGTTATCCATCCCATGGTGCACAATCACGGTGGAGACTGTGCATTGAGGGATTGGTAATTCTACGGACAATTTTGCCTCGCTTCAGGCAGACATTTTGCAATAACTTTCTTATTTCTGCATCAATTTTCAAACGTTTTTTTCATGTAACCCGCCTGACTAAACTCTTTCCTCTGATGTATGCCTTACTTGAATCCTCCTTGTAGTTTTTGCAAAAAAAGATACCAACCGACCAGAAAAACGAAAAGATTATTTTTCATTGTATTATACCTGATTCTTTATCGTTAAAATAAGCCAGAAATGGGATTTAAAGTCCAGGAAACGGCGCCATTTCGTTTACTCCCGGATAAAATTTTCTTACCAACGGGAGGGGACACCCCTCCCAAACCCTCCCCGTCCGCCGCCCCAATGTTGAAAACCACGCGACGCGCCTGTATAAATCACTTTAAGTTTGATATTTGCAATGGCGCTCAACATGGACAATTCTAGAATTTTGTTGATTTGGTAATTGTTAAAGAATTATCTTAAGTACGTGTATACAATCATATCAATGATATCACTCATAGATTTGATAAATAGCTAATATGGGTATACAAAAAAATGCAAAACGTCAACAGTAATCTGAAAAAGAAGACCAGCAGAAACACCTTGAAAGGAGGCAATGTCAAAAAAAATATGTTGACTTTGACTCGCTTCACAGTGTTCACTACAGATGCAGCAGGAGCTTATCAATGTACATTTAGACAGCCTGGTTCTTTGCAATGATCAGTGCTACATCATCGAAAATATCGAATTTAACGCGTTGTCCGCCAATGGTTTTTCCGAAAACAGATCCGTTAAAGAACCATGCACTGTCTATCATTTCATGGAGGCTGAGTCTATTTATCAGCGTCGTATTAAGCCGAGTGACATCATCCGCGATTCTATTACCTGCTGATTTTAGTTGTTTCCGTTTCCTCATGATCTCCGTTTTAACACTATTGTTTATCAGTTTCATGATCACCGGGCGCGTACTGCTATTTTTTGTCGGTAGTCTATGAATAGCGACCACTGATTCGCGTTTTAATGTGACTCCCTGGCTTGCGAGGATCGATCCTACTTTCTCAACCAACGTTTCCTCTGTCTCGTTCGGTTCCTCCACCACGTTCATCATTTTCACATTATTTTTCCGCGAGTATTGTTCATTGTGATTGCTCATTTTGATGGCCTCGTTAACATCCCGTTTGTTCTCCTCGATTCGATCGTTTGTCTCAGCATTTCTGTCAGATATTTCACGCACCTTCTTCTCTAATGAATCCTTTAGGTTCTCGTTTTCCAGGCGCAAGGATGCCATTTCTTCACTCAATTTTTCAAATTTTTCATTTAATTGTCTCTGTAGTTCTACCATTATCTTGCTTTCCATCTGCTTTGTGATTTCTGTGATGGTCTTATCGATCATGTGTTGGACATCTTCTTTTTTCACAATGTTTTTGAGTTCTCCTCTAATATTTTTTAACTCTTTGGTCATGTGTTCAAGTTTCATGTATATCGGGTTTTGTTCCTCACTATCAGCCTCCGAGCATACACTCTCATCTGGGTTGTTTTTCTTCTGAGGTTTTGTTTTGACTGCTCGTGGGGCTTGACCTCTTCCCGTCATGCTTACAAATAGGTTAGTAACTGGGTCGTATTCAAAACGTAGACAGAACGGTATATAACGGGAGTCTCTGGTCGGTTGCCAAAAACACGTGACAATCGTTCAGTACCAACGAGGTTAAGTTCTATTTATGGAAATGGTGGGAACAAAGAAGAAATTGAAAAGTCTTACTAAATCAAAAATCCGATAAGATTCCAATGAAAAGTATACAGAATCACTTAGTCCATCCAAAGACACATTTAGTCCATATAATCATTCCAATATTCCATCACTAATAAGTCGTGTATTTAAAGAAAATTACAGAGCTAATTTTCCATGTCTGTTTTCAATCTGATCACGTGACTTGGTAAATTTTAATAACAAACTGCCATTAATAAGATTTTTTTTTACTTTTAATTGCGACCACAATATCGTCGATGTAAATGCAAAACCTTGTATGTCCATTTTTGCGATTTTAAAAGTAAAATTTTATATGTCCGATTTAGACAATTCTTTCAGGTTTTAGAATATTTTGATTTATCAATATTAATGACATATTTTATGTGAACATGTGTATGTATTTCAAGTATAACCTTTCAGTTCCGGAAAAGTTATTAAAGTTCTTTCTTCCCCCTTAAAAGTTTGCAAAAACGAGATACGAGGTTTTGCATTAACACCGACGATATGCTTTTCCTCCCCCAAACCAGAGAAAAGGGTAGACTGATCTAATTTCAAAGCTGCTGCAGAGATCTAGATAGGGAAGTCAATACCAGAACTTGTTTGGGAAAGAGTTAACTCATTAGACTACTTAATCCAGTTTTCGTCGACTGCAAGCTTTCTTGAACAGCGTCTCCGAAACGCTTTACGAATTCATTTTAGCGTCCGCCTAACCATGATCAAAATACGTCACTCACGCCAAAAAAATCAACCAATCAGATCCTCCAAAAAAATATACAGAAAACCGTATATTTTTATTATACCGTTCCTGTCCCAATATGATCGATAGATCTAGGGACAGGGAACCAGTCTAGAGGAGGAGGAGGAGGAGGAGGAGGAGGAGGAGGAGGAGGAGGAGGAGGAGGAGGAGGAGGAGGAGGAGGAGGAGGAGGAGGAGGAGAAGAAAACAGGTACAGGATACGTAGGGTATTTGTAATACTGTTTGTTTTATGGTAACAATCCTTTGACTGGATTCTTAAACAATTTATAGAGAATTTGATTTAGAACTTTACACACAGAGTGCTATGATAAAGACCATACATGTATCAAACAGCATCTCTCAGAGGTTTCTAAAACTTTGACAGATATTTCAACATCCTGCAGTTTTCAGTCAAGGGTTCTTATATTGTAGGTATATATAACAGTAATACAACACAAATTTACCATTTTACAGGGAGTACACTGAAAAATATGATTTTCTGAAAAATGTTTCCCAAACGGTGTAAAAAGTAAAGTTTCATTCTTTCAAATCTTCCTTTAGTCATGGCATGCATTAAAAAAGTGGTTTTTAGTCAAGGGTTCTTATAAAGTAGGTCTACGTTTGTAGCATCAATACAACACCGAAATACCACTTTAAAGGTAGTGCGTTGAAAATACGAAATTTTTGGAAAAATCTGTCCCAAACGGTGTAAAAACTATAGTCCTTATTTCAAGTCTTCTTTTACCAATGAAATGTAACGAAAGAGATTTAGTCATCGATCCTGATATTATAAGTATGTAACAGTAATGCAACACAAATCCACCATTCTACAGAATTCTAAAGAGAGTACCCTGAAAAATACAATGGGGAGAATCACGTGATTGACAATGGTATTGAACACGAAAAAATGGCGACGAAATGACCGCTTCGGCGTGAAAATTCAAACTTTAGAAAGGTATATATTCAATCTACGTAGCTTCTCAGACAAACCACCTATCCTAAAGTACCCGCTATTGTCTAAGGTTTTCATAGACACCCAAATTTCCCCTGTCCGTTCGCTGTATTTAGAGAACACTTAAAGAATATTTCCGAAATTGCGAAAATTTTGGATGTATGTTAAGCACGCCGTATCATATTTACAGCTTTATTTCTTACCCAAAGAACTCTCTGTTCACACGGCATATTTCCAGACCATCTTTTATCGATGACATTTCATGCTAGTCCATTTACAAGGTCTGTGTTGTCTTTACGAAAAAGATGTTAAACACACGTGTAGTGCTGTAGTGTTTGGCACGCCGAATTCTTGTGAGTGTAACGTTAAACACGCACACACTTGCTCGTGTACTAGGGAAGACAAGGATATTGGACGAATTGGTTGTTTATTCATAACCCAATCTGATAGAAATCCGGTGTTAACTTACATAAAGTTCAAACATATGATAGACATCGTAAGGGGTAATCTTTTATGAATTTGGAAAAAACGAAATCGGCTATAACATTATTGCTCTAACTAATTAAATCTCTTGTTATATAAAATTCTCCATGACAAATACGTGCAAACAAAATGATTCTGAACTAAAATGTGATGTCCTCGTTTCCTAGTTTACGGTGTGTTACATAGTATCTTATATTGTATGTGTAAAAAATATGAAAATTATAGATAATGGTTGACAAAGTGGGTGGGGTAAAATGAAATGTGAAGCATTTTTTTACTTAAGTTCAATCACTTTTTCTGTATCGATCATATCAAAATGAAATTTTGCATGTACTTTCAATAGACCAAGGACAGGATATTTTCAACGAGCCATCTATCATGTCAATTTTTTTAGCTTCTGTATTCGTTCTTCTGTCAATTTCAGATTTTGCTTACTTTTGAAGTACTCAATTTACGAAACCATCTCTACAAGCTTTATTTTTTGTATAAATTGGTACCGGTGTGATTTCTTGTGAAAAACTCTAAAAATAAGCCCAAAATCCGATTTTTACACAAGCAAATAAAAGATAGTATGTAACGGCAGTAACCCAATCAATCCACAGATTTTGACGAAAATCTAATTATTGATTCATTGTTGCAACCCATCCTTTTGAGAAAGTCATTCAAGCTCTTTTACTAGTAGATCTATTGAAATTCTTCTTGTGACAATGGAGATTGGACCTGTAAATTAGAGTTTTACCACAATCACACACATACTCTCTTCTACCTTCATGGAAATCAAGGTGATCTTTCCTGGTGTGTCTGTAATTTGTCGTAAAAGAACACATGTGGCATGTCACGTTTGACTCCCTTCTGTGATCCCTCTGATGTAATCGTAGGGCACAGGCCAGGAGTAACGAATTTTCACAAATTTATAAGTTGCATTTGTATTTCCTTTCAGCATCATGTTTCCTGCGCCAGAAATTAAATGTTGACTTAAGAATATAAATGTAAATTAGAAGGATTGTGATTATTCGAATTGATTTCATCTGGTTCTGAATTGTATATTAACTGAGTTCCTGCCATGACCTTTTTAAATGCTTCTTCAATAGTGAAGCACTATCTAACGATGATTTACTAGGTGAAGCTCGGTACATTGGAGACTTATAATGACTTTTTTTTTATCTGAGTTTCCGATTTTGAAGGCGTTGCGTGCTTCCTTTTGATTCCAGACTTTTGACTTGCGTTATGAAAGCCGAGACTTCTTTCGAGTCAATTTAAAAATTGAAGAAAATTGTAAAGGTATATGTTAAAAGCAGTTAAAAAGGTAACCGTTTTATCAGAATTTGACATATTTGTTTAATTCATATATAAATAATCCAGAAGGTCTTTGACCCATGTGGAACACAAATTACATAATAATTTTTTACATTTTTTAATATAAATTATGAACAATCCACTTAAAATCCGGTGTCTGGCATGAAAGTAACATATAGTATCATGTAAAACCTTGTTTATGATGTAATTATCTGAAGAAAAAAAAAACATCTGACAGGGACAAATAAAGGGTTATCTTCTACAATATTTTCTTCTGACCAATTAAAAAAAACACACTTTCAATACTCTGAAAGCGATTTTGACCGTAAACTAGGAAACGAAGACATCACATTTCAGTTCAGAATCTTTGTGTTTACACGTATTTATCATGGAAAATTATACATGTATATAACAGGAGATTTGATTAGTTAAAGCAATTATAGCCGATTTCGTTTTTTTCCAAGTTGATAACAGATTACCCCTTACGATGTCTGTCACATGTTACTGTAAGTTAACACCAGATTTCAATCGGGTTGGGTTATGAATATAATCAATTTGTCCAATATCTTTGGCATCCATAGTACACGAGCAATTGTATGCGTGTTTAACATTACAATCACAAGAATTCGGCGTGCCAAACACTACAGTGCTGTACGTGTGTTTAACATCTTTTTTCGTAAATACGCTTAAAAAAGACAACACGGACCTTCTAAATAGACTAGAATGAAATGTAATCGATAAAAAATGGTCTGGAAATATGCCGTGTGAACAGAGATTTCTTTGGGTAAGAAATAAAGCTGAAAATATGATGCGACGTGCTTAACACACAGCCAAAATTTTCCGAATTTCGAAAATATTCTTTAAGTGTTCTCTAAAAACAGCGAACGGATAGAGGAAAGTTGGATATCTGTGAAATCCTTAGACAATAGCGGGTACTTTAGGATAGGTGGTTTGTCTGAGAAGCTAAGTAGATTGAATACATACCTTTCTAAAGTTTGGATTTTCACGCCGAAGCGGTCATTTTGTCGCCATTTTTCGTGTATAATATCATTGTCAATCACGTGATTCTCCCCATTGAAATATTAGCTTCTGAAAAATGTTCCCAAACGGTGTAAAAAGTGAATTTCCCTTCTTTCAAATCTTCCTCTAGCCATGGCATGTACCAAAAAGTGGTTTTAGGTCAAGCCATCTTATATTGTAGGTATGTAACATCATAACAACACCAAATCACCACTTTAAAGGTAGTACGTTGACAATTCGATTTTTTAAAAAATCTGTCTCAAACGGCGAAAAAAACTATAGTTCTAATTTCAAGTCTTCTTTTACCCATTTAATGTACCGAAAAGTGTTTTCAGTCATGGATCCTGATATTGTAGGTATGTAATATCACTACAACACATTTTCCATTTAAAAGGGAGTACCTTGAAAATTTTTCTGAAAAATGTTTCCAAAACGGTGTAAAAAGTAAATTTTGCTTCGTTCAAATCTTCCTTTAGTCATAACATGTACCAAAAAGTGTTTTTTAGTCAAGCGTTCTTATATCGTACGTATGTAAAATCAGTACAACACGAAAATACCACCTTAAAGGTAGTACGTTTAACATTCCAAATTTTTGGGAAATCCGTCCCAAGCAGTGTAAAATCTATAGTCCTTATTTGAAATATTCTTTTACTCAGGGAATGTACCGAGAAGTGTTTATTAGTCATGGATCCTGATATTGTAGGTATGTAACAACAAAGCATCACAAATTCATCATTTTAAAGGGAGTGCCCTGAAAATTATGGTTTTCTGAAAAATGTTTCCTACACGGCGTAAAAAGTGAATTTTCCTTCTTTCAAATCTTCATTAAGGCCATTGCATGTACCAAAGCGTGTTTTTAAGTCAATGGTTCTTATATGGTACATATGTAACATCAGTACAACACCAAAATAACACTTTAAAGGTAGTACGTTGGAAAATCGAAATTTTTGGAAAAATCTGTCCCAAACGGTGTAAAACTATAGTCCTTATTTCAAGTCTTTTTTACCCACGGAATGTACCGAAAAGTGTTTTTAAATCATGGATCCTGATATTGTTAGTACGTAACATCAATACAACACAAATTTTCCATTTCAAATGGAGTATCCTGAAACGTATAATTTTCTCAAAAATGTTTCCCAAACGGTGTAAAAAGTGAATTGTCCATTATTTATATCTTCCTAAAGGCCATTTCATGAACCAAAAAGTGGTTTTTAGTGAAGGATTCTCATATTGTACGTATTACATCAGTCCATCACCAAAATACCACTTTAAAGGTTAGTACGTTGAAATTCGAAATCTTTGGAAAAATCTGTCCCAAACGGTGTAAGAACTATAGTCCTTATTTCAAGTCTACTTTAACCCATGGAACGTACCGAAAAGTGTTTTTAAGTCATGGATCCTGATATTGTAGGTATGTAACACCAACATACAAAACACATTCACCATTTTTAAAGGAGTATCCTGAAAAACATAATTTTCTGAAAAATGTTTCCCAAGCAGTGTAAAAAGTAAATTTTCCTTCTTTCAAATCTTCCTTTAGCCATGGCATGTACAAAAAATCCATTTTAAAGTAAAGGATTCTTATGTTATACGTATGTAACCTCAGTAGTCAGTATAACACCATAATATCGCTTTAAAGGTAGTACGTTGAAATTCGATTATTTTTTTTTTTGGAAAATCTGTTCAAAAAGGGTGAAAAACTATAGTCTTTATTTAAAGTCTTCCTTTACTCAAGGAATGTACAGAGAAGTGTTTTTTAGTTATTAATCCTGATATTGAAGGTATATAAAAGCAATACAACACAAATTCGCCATTTTAAAGGGAGTACCCTGACAAATATGATTTTCTGAAAAATGTTTCCTAAACGATGTAAAACGTGAATTTCCTTCTTTCAAATCTTCCTTTAGCCTTGGCATGTACCAAAAAGTGGTTTTTAGTCAAGGGTTCTTATGTTTTACGTATGCAACACTGCAACACAAACTTTCCATTTTTAAGGGAGTACCCTGAAAATACAGTTTTTGAAAAATGTTTCCCAAACGGTGTAAACAATGAATTTTCCTTCTTTCAAATCTACCTTTAGTCATGGCATGTATTAAAAAGTGTTTTTTTTTTTTTTTTTTTTTTTTTTTTTTTTTTTTTTGTCAAGGTTTTATATTGTACGTATAACATCAGTACAACACAAAACTACGACCGTAAAGGTAGTACGTTGAACATTCGAGGTTTTTTTTTGAAAAATCTGTCCCAAACGGTGTAAAAACTATAGTCTATATTTCAAGTATTCTTTTACCCATGGAATGTACCGAAAAGTGTTTTTTTTTCATGGATCCTGATGTTGTAGGTATGTAACAGCAATACAACACAAATTCACTATTCTAAAGGGAGTAGCCTGAAACATATAATTTTCTTAAAAATGTTTCCCAAACGGTGTAAAAAGTGAATTTTCCATTATTCAAATCTTCCTTAAGCCATGACATGTACTAAAAGTGATTTTTAGCCAAACGTTCGTATATTATACGTATGTCGTATCAATACATCACCAAATACCGCTTTAAAGGTAGTAAGTTGAAAATTCGAAATTTTGGAAAAAGTCTGTCCCAAACGGTGTAAAAATTATAGTACTTACATCCAGTCTTCATTTACCCATGAAATGTACCGAAAAATGGCTTTTAGTCAAGGGTGCTGATATTTTAGGTATGTAACAGCAATACAACAGAATTTCACCATTTTAAAGAGAAGATGTTTCCCTAACGATGTAAAAAGTGAAATTTTCTTCTTTCAATATTAATCTTTTTTTAACCATGGAATGTACCAAAAAGTGTTTTAGTCAAGCTTTCTTTTATTGTACGTATGTAACATCAGTACAACACCAAAATACCACTTTAAAGGTAGTACGTTGAAAATTCGAAATTTCTGAAAAAATCTGTCCCAAACGGTGTTAAAACTTTAGTCCTTATTTAAATTCATCTTTTACCAATGGAATGTGAGAAAAAGGATTTGTTTGTCATGGATCCTGATATTGTAGGTATGTAACACCAATACAACACACAATTTGCATTTTAAAGGAAATACCCTGAAAAATGTGATTTTCTGAAAAATGTTACCCACACGGTGAATTTTATTTCTTTCAAATTTTCCTTTAGCCTTGGCGTGTACCAAAATGTTGTCAATCATTCTTATATTGTACGTATGCAATATCAGTACAACACGAAAATTCCACTTTAAAGGTAGTACGTTGAAAATTCGAAATTTTTGGGAAAATCTGTGCCAAACAATGTAAAAACTATAGTCCGTATTTCATGTCTTCTTTTGCCCATGGAATGTACAAAAAAAGGGTTTGTTAGTCATGGATCCTGATATTGTAGGTATGTAACATCAATACAACACAAATTTTGCATTTTAATGAGAGTACCATGAAAATATGATTTTTCTGAAAAATGTTACCCAAACGGTGAATTTTCTTTCTTTCAAATTTTCCTTTAACCTTGGCGTGTACCAAAATGTTGTAACAGTCAAGCATTCTTATATTGTACGAATGTAATATCAGTACAACACGAAAATACCACTTTAAATGTAGTATACGTTGAAAATTCGAGTTTTTGGGAAAATCTGTGCCAAACAATGTAAAAACTATAGTCCGTATTTTATGTCTTCTTTTGCCCATGGAATGTACCGAAAAGGGGTATTTTAGTTATGGATCCTGATATTGTAGGTATGTAACAGCTATACAACATAATTCCACCATTTTAAAGGGAGTTCCCTGAAAATAATATACAGTCAAGGGACATAATTATTCGCCACCCTGCTGATTTTTGCATAAATTTTACTCATAATTTCAGACTAAAACTGATGATAAATCCTCATTTTCTTACACACCACACAATATTTGGTATCATTTAAAAGTATAACCAATTGCGGACAATGTCTGTATAAAAACTTTTTTCAAACGGTTCAGAGATATGGTTGCTAGGCAACTTAGGAATACCGGTGTAAATTTCTGACCAGCCTCCATAACATTGTTGCCATGGTAACATACGTTTCACTAAAGATATGATTTAATGAAAAATCAATCTACAATAGGTAAACTAATTAACTATTATGTTTGCTGCAATATCCATAAAGTTTCCTTTGAGAAACAAATGTTTGAAATTTTATTTTCGTTGCAAAAATACCTAAAATGCAAAATTAACATAGGAGTGAATGGAGCGTTGCAATTTTCTGTGGTAACTTGGTCAAATAAAATTGTAATACTTTGAAAGTAGCCATCCAATCTCATGAAAAATTTGTCACTTTTACATCTAGTATGTTGTGCATATTTACATTTGCTTAGTTATCCAAAAAGTCACTATCTGTTGCCATGACAACGGATTTTCGGAGGATTGGCAGAAATTTTCACTGATTTTCTTATGTTGCCTAGCAACCGTGTCTTTGAGACATTCCAAAAGAAATTTCAAACAGACTTTATCCGCTAATGGTTATACTTTTGAGCGATATCTAAGGTTTTCTGCTAAGTGAAAGAATAAAGGTTCTGTGACAGTTCTAGTCCAGAAAATTACTTAGTTTTTCAATGAAAAATAGGTGGGTGGCGAATAATTATGTCCCATGAGTGTACATTTTTCAGAAAATTATATACTCGGCAAAACTGCTAACGCATCACTCAGATCTTTGTTAATATTTTTTAAGTAATCTAGAGAATGCGTTCAAAATTTGCACATGCCGATTACCACCATTTGATAAGAAGCCTATGAAATTCCATAGTAAATGCTACAGTCTGTTTTGAAATATTGAACTTTTATTAAGGACACCCTTAATTCTAAAATTCATAAAGTCTGAAAATTGATTGAAATGGAAAATTCACGCATAAATTTCAAACCATTTGAATTGGCTGAAAGAGCTCCTGTGTAGAAAAGTTACACTTCCTTAAACAGACCGACGGTTCAAACAATTTTATGGGCGCGTAATTTATTCCCGCAGAGGTAATGTTACATCACTAGTGTCGTTGGTGTCATTGTTGGTGTCGACGGCGACGTCGGTTACGTCGACAAAAACGTATCGGTCTATATCTTATGAACAGTATAAGATGCAGTCATGATATTTCACACATAGACAGGTCTTACCAAGACCTTACACCTGAGACCATAAAAATTGACCTGGTGACCTTGACCTCGAAAAATTGACATTTTCTTTTAAAAAGGTGCGTCTATGCGAGCTACGTTGTCCGCAAACAGCCTTTGTTACGTTAAATAAGGAATTATTTTTTTCAGACTTCAGTCCCACAATAAACCAGCTTTAAAAATCAATTCAAACAAAAATGATTAAAAAAGATCACAAGTTACACCAGCCGACAAACTGTTTTGCTCCCCTTTTCGAATGACGCGTCACACAAGATAAAAAATCTGGAAACAGTTTTATGAATGAGTGCAGAAACTTGTCGGATAAATATATGCCAAATCATAAATCTAAATCTTTGACAATAAAGAAGTTATGCAATTTTAAAAAGTGATGCGTTAGCTCTTTTGCTGAGTGTATTATAATTTTCTGGAAAATGGTTCCCAAACGGTGTTAAAAGTGAATTTTGCTTCTTTCAAATATTCCTTTAGCTTTGGCATGTACCAAAAAGTTGTAATAATCAAGCGGTTTCATATTGTACGTCTGTAATATCAGTACAACACGAAAATACCACTTTAAATGTAGTATTTTGAAAATTCGATTTTTTTTGGAAAAATCTGTCCCAAACGATGTAAAAACTATAGTCCTTATTTCAAGTCTTCTTTTACCCATGGAATGTACCGAAAAATGGCTTTTTAGTCATAGATCCTGATAATGTAGGTATGTAACAGCAATACAACACAGTTTTACCATTTTAAAGGGAGTACCATGAAAAAAATCCTGAAAAGTGTTTCTAAAACGGTGTAAAAGTGAATTTTGCTTGTTCCAAATCTTCATTTAGCCTTGGCATGTACCAAAAGTGGTTTTTAGTCAAGGGTTCTTATATTGTACGTATGTAGCATCTGTACAACACCAAAATACCACTTTACGGGTAGCACGTTGAATATTTGATTTTTTTTTAATTCTGTCCGTAGTGGTGTAAAAACTATATATATAGTCCTTATTTTGAGTCTTCTTTTACCTATTTCTAATGACCAGCATTTTCTCATTTTCCTGACCAGCTTATGGTTTCATGTTATAGCCTAATGTAACAACCTCCAATTTTGATAACTCCCATTTCGGAGCGACCCGAAAATATTTCAATGGCAAATGAAATGGTCAATCCTTTAAAGTTTCTAAATAGCTTTTAAGGGTCACATGCTAGATATTTCGGGGATCAGAACAACACGTGGAAAGTCAGAGTTTACAAAATTGTCTGGTGCATTGCTTGATCTAGGACGAAAAAGAAAGGAATTTTATCACTGTCAGTTTTTCACTCTTTGTCATGGTCTAATTTCCATATCTTTTAAAATACAAATTGAACTTGCCTGTAGGTAAATTTAGAAACAAACTTGATTTTGGTATGACTAAATGAACTAAATTCGAATTTTTCTTTTACAGAAATGATCTACCCATAAAGATTGACGAATCCATGTGATGTTTCTTGAAAATATAATTTTTCTAGCATGGGTCCCTACAATGTGTCAATATGCCATAATATAGCAGGAGTGACACCTGTAACTAATTAACCGGCGATTTGATCCGTAGATTACCCATTGTACCTCATTTCCGGCGAAAACAAACGTGGGCTGAAAATGATGAATTTGTGCGATATTTCTAGTAAATGAATTAAACGAGAGATTACTTATAGATATAATTGTCGGAAATAGTCATGGGAAAGTCTTCTAGGCATCGATCTGAGAACACGTTCAAGGTAGGAAGATATTGACTATATTTTCATGAGTTTTCGCGACTGATCTTCACTGGTCGCTCTGCTTACTGAATAGTGGAGTGACTTTCGCTGAAAAAGTGGCTTATTTCATGGGGTAGGTGGTCATAAAAGTACCACATTTTCTAACCTATACCAAAATGTTTGTCATATCCTGAAGTTTATAAAACGGTCAATATCAAGTCTTGGATGTTGGTACGAACACTCACAATACTTTTAAAATTTGGCACTCTAACCAATGACTAACAGTTTTTATTCCAGCACAGACGCGCACCTGCCAGTAATACCCGAAAGGGGAGTTAGGCAGTATATATAGATAGATAGACGAGCTGAGAAATCCAAGATGGCGTCCAAGATGGCCGCCAGAATAGAAAACAAGGGGTTGTTGTATATGATTGCCTGTACTGATTTAATGTATATCTATACATCATACAAACTAAGTTTAATTTCATATACTATGTTTGACCTTTCTCGTGATACATTTTACAATGGTCATAATGTCAAGGTCAATGTCAAATTCAAGGTCAAATGTGAAAAATAGTGAAAAAATATGTCATTTACCAGTTTTCTTTTCTTATTACTCAAACGTTTGCATAAAAAGCCAGGAATGTTACATACCAAAATAAACTACAATATATAGGCTTTAATAAATGAACATAAAGATTAAGATATCTTGTGTTTCAATGGAGATATTTAAGATGGCGTCTATAGACCCCCAGTGAAAAATAATGGAAAACTGTATTTTACCAGTTTTTCCATAATTTTAATATACAGAATAGTCATTAAAATTAATGTCAAAGTGTTACTTTAATTATTTTTATTTTAGCATTGCTCATATTCTAGATAAAGATGTCATGTTAGACTAGAAAAATTTTTTATTAATTGCAAAATCCAAGATGGCGTCCAACATGGCCGCCACAATGAAAACCAAATGGGCTGTCTTATATGATTGTTTGTACAGACTTAATGTATATATGTATATCAAATAAAGCAGATTTTATTTCATGCAGTGTGTTAGATCTTTTACTGATACATTTTTAAAATGTTTTCAATATCAAGGTCAGATGTGAAAAATAGTGAATATATGAGTTATTTTACATATTTTTGTTATTGTACACAAAATCTTGAATAAAAAGCTATATACTAAAATAAAAAATGGTGTATGCACTTCAATAACTTGATATTAAGATTAGGATGTGTTGCATTGTCATGGAGATTTTAAAATGATGTGTACAAACACCTTGTGGGACACCTTGAGAGAATGATAAAATCTTTGTTTTACCATGTATCAAATTTGATTTGTGTTATGGTAATTCAAATAAAGTCGTTCATCTTTATATTCTAAATTGGCACAATACTCATTTTCTATATAAAGCTATCTGAAGTATCACCATAATATTATCCGACATAGAATCGAATATGCCATGCAAAATGATAAAAAAAAACATCTGAATTTAGGTTGATGGTAGCCTTTTGAGCTTTGAAATGTCAGATTTCGACAACAGGAAATATGTAGAATAAATTAAGTGCTTTAAATACAGTATATATGCAATTTAGTTCTTCATTTAACCCATTACCAAACGACAAAATTTTGGGGTAGTCTAATTTGAAAGAAGATGCAGACGACATTTCAATGTGATGAAATTTTGAAATTTTATAGCTTTTTGGGTAGAAAACATTGTGGGAAATGAAGAAATTGCTTGCCACAAGCAATTTCTTCATTTTCCACAGTGGTTTCCAAAGCCATTATATTGTGGGGAGTCAAAAGGAGTCACTGTGTGGTAATGGGTTAAAAACAAATTTGAGACACAGTTCATTTCAACAAAAATCAAAATGACAATACTTCTTTAGTGGCTACATCACACAATACACTGTAAAGAGCAATTTTGCCGTCCTAACCAGTTTAGGCATTTATTTTCTAAATTCACTGGAATCACATGTCCCATTAAAACCTTTATGAGACCACCAATTATGATGGAATTTTTCTTTTTGTAATATATCATGACATCCTACTAAAATCTGAATTAGTGATAATTATCAAGTTTCGTATATATACATACACACTGGTTACTTGACAGAAGCTACATGGACAGTTAGTGCAATCAAAGATCTTAGGTAATGGTATATCCATTAGGTTTTGCGAACATTGATGCTCATATATATCTATTCTATCACAAACAAAGTCACTGAGAAGTTCTAGTGGAGTAACTGGTAGACTCATGAGTTATGGAGCTGATTAATCTGCCTTACTGTCCATCATTTATCTAACTTTAGTGGGTCAGACAGCTGCTACATTGCAGGATGGCATCCTCTCCAGACCAGCAAGTGATACTCGCAATGTAGCATATACAGCGAAATTATGTCATTTACTGGCAGAATTTTAGGGTTTATTTTTTTTACCTTTTCTGTTCAAAGTTTGTTCAAAGTAAAGAACTATCAATACTGATACCATATAAAATACCAACACATTTTATTAACACTTCCCTCACTATTGTATGTAAGTTGTTGATAGTTCCAATTTTTGTAATGTTCTTGATAGCCACAAGGCCTCTCTCTCTCCTTATTCAGTAAATATGTGTATCAGGAGTTTTAGCACATGGCCTGTATATGGACTAACCAAGACTACTTTGGCCACAGTCTGGCAACCAATGTAGTCAGTAGGAAGTTTCATTCAAATACTGAGCATCTGCTTCTTCTTGATTGGAGTAAGGTTCTTGAATGTATTGTGATTTCAGATGGTGAAATAATGCATAGACAAAGGAAAAGCTTGTATGATCCTTTACTTAAAAGTAAAGAGGCAGCAATAGGATCCATAAAACCAAAATTGAAATGCAAGATTAAAAAGATTGTTATCAGTTTGTAAGCGATAAACAGCTTAAAAAGGTACCACTGGAAACGGGAGAATTATATCATTTGAAAATGCACAATTAGGCCCCTACCACTTAGCCTGTTTGATGAGATTCGTGAAATGGTAACAAACAAGTATGTGAGACTTGTTTAATAAACTCCCATTGTATGTTGATGAAATTGTGTGTGGGTTGACCTATCATCTTAGGTGAGATGGCAGTCGCAGATGTGTTATAGTCTCTTGCATCACCACTCCAACCTATATTCTGTGATCCTAACAATATGTTCTAGAATTAAATGCAATAGTGGAGGTGTAAATGCCGATAATGTCATCTTCGATCTCATTTCAAGAACAGAATAAAAACTCAAGCCATGAGCTTGGAGACCTGTCATTGATGGTATCAAATAAACAAACAAATGTGAAAGTCATATATCCCAAAAAAGTTCTTGACCATCTATCTTTAAGTAGACATTAAGGTCATCTCAACAGGCTAATACTGTAAGTAAGCTCTAACTCTGGTGCCAGAATATTAATCCATGTTCATCAGTAGTGGATTTGATTAAAATATTGTACAAGTCAATTGTTATTTTGTACAATACATGTTTATCCCGAGTACTCTTGCTTAGTCCCGATACAGACATCTTTTATACTCCTGCTACATCATTTTGCTCCAGTTTACCGAACTAGGAGTCTGAGCACTTTTATTTTAAAACCAGACATTTACATCTATTTAAAATGCCAAACCCAAGCTTAAAAGGAGATTTCTTAAGTTTTCATGATATGTCAATTTAGTGATTTACACAACTTTACATCTTTTTAATTTAACCCTGTTTATATAAAAACAGTCATGTTTACCATTTTAAAATTGTTTGAATTTGACTCAAAGTTGTTATGATTGTTTGTGCAATACCTGTATAACTAATTGGGTTATTTCATTTCAACCAATTTTGATCATGATTTATATGTCACCTGACCTAAGGCCATGGTGACCGATTGCCACCATTTTTTGTCCGTCGTCGTGCGCTGTGCGTCATCCGTCATCTTCTTGAGAACCATTGGACAGATTTCAATCATATTTGGCAGGAAGTATCCCCCATGGAAAGCCGCCTCAGATCTGTACAAATCATGGAGTTATCTCACCTTGGGGCCCCATAAGGGGCCAAAAAGTGTGTAAATAGGGTACATCTTATAATATTCTTCTCATGAACCGGTTGTTGGATTGGATTCACATTTGGTATTTAGAGTCTTTAGGGCAAGGACTGCAAAGTTTGTACAAAAGAAAAAAAAATATGTCAAGAATTGGCATTGCTGAGGTGGTGGGGGTGGGGGCGTGTTATTAGGGTATTATTAGTGTTATTTTGAACCATTGGATGGGTTTCAACCAAACTTGATAGGATGCATTCTTATAGGAAGTAGCTTCAGAGTTACCTCCCCTTGCGACCCCATAATGGGCCACTAAAGGGGTAGCCTAAATATGGTACATCTTTGAAAAAATCTTCTTCTCGTGAACCTGCTGATTGGTTGGATTCATATTTGATTTTTAGAGTCTTCGGACTATAAAGTTTGTACAAGAAAATAAAATCTGTTTAAAAATGGCCATGCTGTGTATATCTTTCAATATACTTGTGGAAATGATATTATAAGTATACTTTATCTGTAAATACATGTTTTTCTGCTCATTTGATGCAGGTGACCCATAAGGCCCTTTGTGCCTCTTGTTGATTATCTTTGAGTTTTAAAGGAGTATTATACATGTATATGCAACAGATATAAATGACGATTAAAGAATCTTGCTACTATGTATTGTCACATGAGTCTTTCCATGACCGATAACTCAAGTATGTGTTTTAAAAATGTTAACTGTTCAACTATGACTACTCACAAACCGGGTGGTAAAATATTGAATAAAAGTCACGAAAACTGTTGTTTTGTAATTACTTTTCAAGCTGTTAGAGTTAAAATATGAGTATCCTCCCTACTTAACATTTAACATTTTATTGTAGTGACAATATCGCAAATTAAATATGAAACATGGTTTAATCAATATGGTTTTCAATTATTTTCACAAGGTTTCTGATTAGACACCACCATGAAAACATCCATGACATATCCAAATCTAATTACCAGGGGCGCCTTGGTCTAGAGGTAGGACGTGGGCTTTGGAATCAAAGGGTCCTGGGTTCAAATTCCGCCGGTGCCACAGAATTTTTTCTGAGCAAAAGAATTACCCCCACGTTGCTCCTTTTCACCCATGTATATAAATGGGTACTCAGGAATGTTCACTGTTGAAACCCAAATTGCTGTGGCTGCCGAAGGCGACAATTAATAACAGCCGACTTGAGACTCAGTGGTCCCCAGGGTTAAAGTGTAAAGTCGGTTGAGTTTGTTTCTGGGTTCGTAAAACAGACTTTAAACCACACTTTAACATATGGAATGGTCATCATGCGTATCATATGTTGCTAGATTATTTCTGTCAAAGGAAATTTCAAATGAAGTTCATTTAGTCCTTATAGATCACATCTGTATATGATTGACTGACCCACCTTTTATATTTATATAGTGATATTTATGGGAAACTGGACCTTGACAGATAGTGAAAAATTTGGTATATACCTTTCTTTTGGCCCCAGATAATTCAATGTACCACATAACAATGCATACTCTGACTGTGTCCATGTTGTTCTGATCCCTGACATTGGCCCTTTTAACATTTAACCATAAAAGCCTGCATATTATTGTTTATTGTGGTATATAACATTTCATATCTTTTGCGTAAGATTTTCTGTAAAAACAAAAGAGTATGTAAAATTACAGATTTATTTCACATTTGACCTTAAATTTGACCTTGACCTTGAAACCATTTTAAAATGTTTGTTTTTTCCATTTTTAAATGTATCATTAAAAAGACCAAACACACTGCATGAAATAAATCTAGACTATTTGATATACAGATATACATTAAGTCAGAACAAACAATCATATATGATAGCCCATTTAGTTTTCATTGTGGCGGCCATATTGTATGCCATCTTGGATTTTACAACAAATAAGATTATTTTCTAGTCTTACATGACAGCTTTATCTAGAATATGAGTATTGTACTAGTATAAAAAATAACACTTTGACATTAATTTCAATGACCATTATGTATATCAAAATTGGGGAAACTTGTAAAATACAGTTTTCCATTATTTTTCAGGAGGGGTCTGTAGACGCCATCTTGAATACCTCCATGGAAACACAAGATATCTTAATCTTTATGTTAAATTATTAAAGCCTATATATTGAAGTTTATTTTGGTATATAACATTCCTGGCTTTTTAAGCAAACTTTTGAGTAATAAGAAAAGAAAACTGGTATATGACGTATTTTTTCGCTATTTTTCACATTTGACCTTGAATTTGACCTTGACTTTGACATTGTGACCATTGTAAAATGTATCATGAAAAAGTTCAAACATAGTATATGATATTAAACCTAGTTTGTATGATGTATAGATATACATTAAATCAGTACAGGCAATCCTATACAACAACCCCTTGTTTTCAATTCTGGCGGCCATCTTGGATGCCATCTTGGATTTCTCAGCTCGTACCAACATCCAAGACTTGATATTTACCGTTTGACAAACTTCAGGATATGACAAACATTTTAGTATATGTTAGAAAATGTGGTACTTTTGTGACCACCCCACCTTCAACTAAGCCTTGAAAGTCACCCTACTAGAACGGTTAAACAATTTTGAGTTGCCTAGTTAAACAGCCCGCACACATATTTCTTTTCACACAATAAAATTTTGAAATATAACATTTACCAGAAAGAAATCAGATCATGTAAAATCCCGTCGCGTTAAATCCAGAAGTGGAATCTGCGACACCTGCCAGTAATACCCCAAATGGTAGTTAGGCAGTTTATATAGATAGATAGACATAACGGTTCCATACAGATACAGATTTTGCCATTGGTGTCTAGCACTGTAAACATTAGTCTCCCTCCATCCCTTAAGACTATGGATTGCACGCTATTGTTGTTTTGGAACACAGGAACAGTGTCTCTTGTGACTGTGCATGTTGATCCTGGAGTGGCAGTCTCTGGAACTGTCGTTGCATGTCAACATTGAACTGTCTCTTTGTTTCTCTCAGCTCTTTGCAATGCAAACATCTTCGTTTAATCCCTGATTTGACAGCCTGTCTCCAATGGATGCATGTTATAGCTTAATCAGAGTCTTCTCTGATGTAAATAAGCTCTTTGATATTTTGATTTTTCGCTATTTACATCAGAGAGCGTTGCTCTTTGAAAACAGCGGAAAGTTCGGTAACGTTACAAGTAGTGAAGCTTTGTTTTTGTGTATCATATTGAATCACTCGGTAAAACACTGTAGGGTATAGATCAATAAATAATTTTTAGCTCCACTGGCCTTTCAGGTCAGCGGGCTATTGTCATGGCGCTGTGTCCGTCGTGCGTGCGTGCGTCCGTCCGTCCGGTCGTCAACTTTTTCTTTAAAAATCTTCTCCTCAGAAACTACTCAATGGATTTCAATCAAACTTCACAGGAATGATCTTTGGGTGGTCCTCTATCAGATTCCTTCAATTGATTCTGATTGAACCAGAAAATCTGGAGTTATCTGCCCTTGAATTTAAAAAAATGGCCAATCTGGCTTTTTTTCACTCTAGCAACTACAAATATTGACCAATCAAGACAAAACTTTGACAGAATGATGGTGACTATAAGATCTTGCATGGGTGCAACTTTCAGCTTGATCTGACAATTACATCATGAGTTATGTGCCCTTGAAATAGACAAAATTGCCATTTTCGGCTTTATTTTGACTTTGTTTTCACTCTAGCAACTACAAATATTGAGCAATCAAGACAAAACTTGGACAGAATGATGGTTACTATAAGATCTTGCCTGGGTGCAACTTTCAGCTTGATCTGAAAATTGCATCATGAGTTATGTGCCCTTGAAATTGACAAAATTACCATTTTTGACCTTATTTTTACTCAAACAACCATAAATATCCAACAAGCAACAGGAAACTTTATTATAATCTAATTTACCATAAGATCTTGCATGGAAATAGTTGTCAGCTTCATCAGAATTGTAAATCATGATTTATCTGCCCTTGAATTTGACACATTGTAGTTTTCGACTATATTTTCATTCTCTTTTCATCCACAAATAATGATCAATCAGGTCAAAACCTAAAACAAAAAGTAAGTGAGGTAAGGATCTTATTTTAGCGTGATTCTTAGTGTGAAAGGAATATAACATTCCCAGTTATATGCCTTTGAATTTGACAAAATTGCCAATTATGACTCTTCAGGGCTTTCCAGTTTGTCATACCTGACCAAAAATTTCATTTCAAATCTGCCTGCTGGAAGAGTATAACCTTTGGTTTTGAATGGAAGGTCAAGGTAAACAAAGGCTGCTCAGATGAGGGTTGTTGCAAAACATTGCCTATAAACCTTTTAGAAATACTTTTTGGCCGTAAATTTTTCAACATGTATGACAATAAATGGTTCATTGATCGAAATCATCAGGGGTTTTAACGATAGCGTTTAAGATCGGACGGTGAACGATGCGCAACAATTTGTTGAGAACTTCTTGATTTTTTCAAAGAGCAACGCTCTCTGATGTACATAGCGAAAAATCAAAATATCAAAGAGCGTATTTACATCAGAGAAGACTCGGATTAGTTATAGCTATGTCTTCCAACTTTCCAAGTCAAGTCAAGTAAATTTTGTTTACAAGTCGGTACATGGTGCAACAGATAACATAAGCTCTAAAGAGCTTTTAACACAGACTTTTCCCAGGTTTTGGGTTGATTTCAGCTGACAGAATGTCACACTTGCGGTTTAATCCCATTTGGTCTACTCCCAATTTGTCTACTCCCAATTTGTCTACTATTTTGGTCACAATTGACAATTCCCATTTCGTCTACTTTTTAGCTCACCTGAGCACGAAGTGCTCAAGGTGAGCTATTGTGATCACTCAATGTCCGTCGTCCGTCCGTCCGTCCGTCTGTCCGTCCGTCTGTCCGTCCGTCCGTCCGTCTGTCTGTCAACAATTTGGTGTTAACACTCTAGCATCCAGAAAAGTTGGCCAATCTTAATCAAACTTGGTCAAAGCAAGTATGGTCATAAGTTCTCGGACGAGTTCGATTATAGGCCTGATTGGACTTGGAAGTCTGGAGTTATTTGCCCTTGAACATAAAAAATAGCTAGTTTTGACCTTGTTAACACTCTAGCATCTACAATTATTGATCAATCAAGACAAAACTTGGACATAATGTTGGAAACTATAAGATCTCGGATGAGTTCAATTTTCAGTCTGATCTGACTAGAAAGACGAGAGTTATGTGCCCTTGAATTTGACAAAATTGCCATTTTTGGCAGTTTTCGACCTTGTTTACACTCTAGAATCTACAATTATTAATCAATCAAGACAAAATGTGGACACAATGTTGGGGATCATAAGATCTTGGATTAGTTTGATTTTCAGTCTGATCTGATTAGAAAGTCGAGAGTTATGTGCCCTTGAACTTGACAAAATTGCCATTTTTGACTGTTTTCGACCTTGTTAACACTCTAGAATCTACAATTATTAATCAATCAAGACAAAACTTGGACACAATGTTTGGGATCATAAGATCTTGGATGAGTTTGATTTTCAGTCTGATCTAATCAGAAAGTCGAGAGTTATTTGCCCTTGAACTTGACAAAGTTGCCGTTTTTGACTGTTTTCGACCTTGTTTGCACTCTAGAATCTACAATTATTAATCAATCAAGACAAAACTTGGACCCAATGTTGGGTATCATAAGATCTCGGATGACTTTGATTTTCAGTCTGATCTGATCAGAAAGTGGAGAGTTATGTGCCCTTGAATTTGATAGAATTGCCATTTTCGGCTGTTTTCGACTTGTTTTACACTCTAGACTCTACAATTAGTAATTAATAAAGACAAAACTTGGACACAATGTTTTGGACCACAAAATCTCAGATGAGTTCGATTTTCAGTCTGATCTGTTCAGGAAGTCGAGAGTTATGTGCCCTTGAATTTGAAAAAAAAAAAAAAACAACTGCTTTTTCAGCTGCTTTCGACATTGTTTATACTCTAGAAACTACAATTTTTTATCAATCAAGACAAAACTTGGACACAGTTGGGCACCATAGGATCTCGTATAAGTTGGAATTTCACAACGCTATTGACCATAAGTTCGTTCTCAGTCTTAAAGTCATAAAATTATATTAATTGAATTTAACAAAAGTGTTGCTCATATCATTTTGGTTCAGGTGAGCGATATAGGACCATCATGGTCCTCTTGTCTATAATTTATATCAATATGATAGCATATGATTTTTATGCCCCCGATAGGGAGGCATCATAAATTTGACTTGTCCGTCCGTCCGTCTGTCTGTCCGTCCGTCCGTCATTCCGTCCAAAAACTTTAACATTGGCCATAACTTCCTTATTACTTAACATATTCGCTTCATACTTTACCACAACATTCCTTGGTACATTACCTTTCTGTAGGCACATACTTTGGTGACCTTGACCCCTGGTTGACCTTGACCTTATGACGATCAAAGCGGTGTCGGGGGCATTGTCATCTTACAGTGACAGCTCTTGTTATATTTTTTTTTTCACTTTTAATTTCATTTGTGAATGTATTAACTTAATCTCTTTTCTTTAAACAAAAGGAATGTTATTTATTGATGGTTTGACATGACAGTAGAGGAGTTGGGACAGTAGGCGAATTGGAACTCAAGGCACTAAAAAAATAGTAGACAAAATGGGAGTAGACCAATTGGGATGGTACCACACTTGAAGTAGTCTTTAAATCATAGGCAGGGAAATCCTATTATTTATGGTCCTATTATTGGTCTGGTGCCATGATTAAGTTGCCAGGTCTTTACTTTAATTAGGTATGCACCCACTCTCCATTCTCCTAAAGAGGCCAAGCCGTCATCACAAGACTTGCAAATTAATGTTTGTTTTAAATGCCATGGGCTTTCAAAATAAAAGAATTTTGTAAAATAAATTATTTTACCTTTTCAATATTTTGAATTTTATTTGTAAACTTTTCTTATCTACTAAAATGGGAATAACTAAATTTTTCATTTTCTCTTTAAATATTTAATTTCTTGTTCTTTTTTTTTTCAGTTTCAGACATTCTCAGAGCGTATTGCCAACATAAACATTGATGTTATTCGCCAAATTAGACACCATGATGATACGCCAGAGGTTAGTTTATACTTCTCTTATTAATAGGGGTGTAACGATAGATCGATAGGTCGCTATATCGTGATAGTGACAGTCACGATATTGATGTATCGATTGTGGTTTCCGATATTGATAACTATCGCCGATAGTTTGTTCAACTATCGATAGTTTCGATAGTATAAGTGCACTTATTTTTGTTGAGGTAAATCTCTAAAAAAAGGGAAAAACAAATTGCAAGTAAATGCTTCCCCATTGAATTCGGCGAACTTTCATTTTTAGGCTTGTTCGATTATTGTATCTTATGTACTCCAATTACATTATGAAAATATGTTCGCTTTGAAAATGAAATAAGCTTTATATCTATTCAAAGTCATCTGTATTTCTCTTAATTAACATTTTTATCAATGCAGTTGAAACCGTAATTCAAGAATAGTAAAACTATGTGAAATTTTGGTATTAACAAAAAATGATCGATTAGAGAATATGTTCTATTTCTTTTTTCGGATTCACCTAATCGTATGTTTTTGTTTGACATATTAAATAAATTTTATTTCATCTGATCGGGAATGGCCAGCTACTTTGAAATGTGTAGAATAAAGTCGGAAAGGCCAGCGTTTGGGCCCATTTTGAAATCATTATTTCATAATCAGCTTAAGAGATTTACTTTAAACTGGTGATGTAACCTTAATTCTAATTTCCCACCAATTCTGGAAAAATCTACTTATGTTCTCGTAAAATATTCGAAACAATTCATCTACTGATAGTATCGTGATACATCACGATATATTTCTGACGATATTGATAGTATCATGATATCAATCCTACGATAGTAAAACTATCGCGATAGTAATTTTCCAAGCCGATAGTCAGCCCTACTTATTAACCCTTTCCCAAACAGCCAACATTTGCAGTGCTCCAATTTGAAAGCTGACACAAATGACAAAATAAATGTATATAAAAATAGGATCTGTATACAAAATAGCATAAAAAGTATTGAGGCAAAATGAGAAACTGCTGGTTATCAGCAGTTTCTTCTTTTGTCTCAATGTTTTTCCTAGTCTTTTCTACAAGGGACCTCAAAACCAGGTTGTGTTTGGAAAAGGGTAAACTTCATCTATGAGTTACAAGATAAAAGATAACTCAATTCAATTTCAATTCAATTCTTTAATCTATACATTCAAGGCCTCTGGCCCATTGTACAATGTATACAAAATAACAATACAAGTGGTGTCCTATCCTGAAAATGTACATGTTTAAATTTATACAAAAACTTCATATCGTCGTTGTAAATGCAAAACCCCGTATCTCGTTTTCGGAAAATTTTAAAGGGGAGGGAATAAAGTGTAATAACTTTTCCCAAACTGAAATGTTTTACTTGAAATTTGGAAATATTGTTCACAAATAATGTATCATTGATACTGATTGGTAAAAATATCTCAAAACCTTCAAGAATTGTCTAAATTGGACACACAAGTTTGTACTTTGAAAATCACTAGAACCGACATACGAGGTTTTGCATTTACACCGACGATATCCTGTTTTTTTATTTGAAACGACGTTTATTCTGTTAAAACCCATTTGCAGACCTATAATGTTGTGCGCTTTTCTCTTTTCACACAATGTTTTCTGGTATATTTGTTTAAGATTGGTATACATTCGTTTCTGTAGCATATGAAAATCTCGACCAGTCCATACGTTTTTACAGGCATGCAAGTAATATATAAGAGTAAGTCAATCAACAATAAGAAATTTCTAAAGTAATGACAATTCTACTAACAATTACATCCAGTCTCAAGAAGATCTATTGCTATAAGAAAACATTGAAAACATTTCTTGTACGTAATAATTGCAGGCTAAACTGCTCAAGTCCTCAGTCAAACCTCATTTCTGTTGTTCCTATCTTCAAACGCTAAATAAAGAAATTTTGATAACTTTTGAAGTACGTACGTTTCTGTGCTTGACATGACATTGACGAATTCTTGCATGGTTTTATGTTTGAAAAAAGAATGTCCAAAAATATTCTTCCTTAATTGATCATATGCACTACATTCTACCAAAAAGTGAAATTCAGTTTCGACAATCCTGATATTTTTAGACAAACAAAAATTACATAATCTAAACTGCCGATCAATTTTCATGTGTCGACCTTTTTCAATCATAAGATCGTGGGTTGATGTTCTAAATCGTACTAGTGCTTTCTTGAATCGGTATGGTAGATCAATTGAAAGGTATTTTTCAGGCGTAATTAGAGATTTAAAGCATTTATATAATTCTGTTTTGCTGGTACTATTAAGACTTTCATTCCATTTTTGAGTGTACATATCGACCACGCGTTGCTTGAATGTTGCTATGAAATGATTACAATTACCAACATCTTGTGCTATCCAAGCATATCCAAAGCCGAATGAAAACAATAGTTGTTTAACATTGCTAGCCCATGTTTTTCTTCCAGCTTCGTCTAACGACTTTAACATTTTGTAACATTGAAACGGATAGCGGTTAGAGTTCATATGAATGATCTTTAGCCAGTATTTAACGCATTGAGTCATATAAAATACACACAAGGGTAGACGGCCGCTTTCACCGTAAACAAAAACACTGGATGTTTGTTGTGGAAGAGAGCAATAACGTTTACAAAAATTCAAATGAACGGATTCTAAATTGTCATAGTATTGATAACCCCATATTTGACAAGAATAACACAAGATTGGTCTAACCATACTGTCAAATAACTTGAAGATTTCATTTGGTCTAAAATAACCGAAATATGATTGATATTTGAAGATACATGATATGGCTTTATTAGCTTGCTTAATTGAACATTCGTGCGTTTTGGCCCAAGAAAGTTTTGGTGTCATGTAAACACCCAAATACTTGTAAAAGGATACGGTTTCGATTTGTTGGTTTTTAAAATACCATTGTTCATAATTTCTGAGAATTCCCCCATTTCGAAAAACAACAATTTTTGTTTTGTCGATATTCACTTTCATCTTTACTTTATCACAAAATTCTGAAATGCAATTAATCTGTCTTTGTAGTTGTATACGATTATCACTCATGCTGGAAACATCGTCTGCGTACATTAGTGCATAAAGGTCACATATTTCTTCTGATATGAAAATTCCTTTATTGAAAGAGTTTTTCAGATGATCGACCAAGTCATTGATCATGATACAGAATAGCAGGGGACTTGACACGCAGCCTTGCCGGGTACCAACCGTGCAACAGAAATAATCAGAAAGACCATTATCTAGACGAATACATGACTTAAGTTTCGAGTACAATGATTGAAAAATAGTCAAAAAGCGACCATTAATGTTTTTGTTTTGCAAGGAGTTCCATAATATTTGATGTTGAACCGAGTCGAATGCTTTCGAAAAATCTATAAAAATACAGTAAAATCGACCACCTGACTTGGATAAATATTTCTGAATGACAGAATGTAGAATAAAAATGTTATCAATAGTGGAGTAATTGCGCCGAAAACCTGCTTGGGATTCGTCAATGACATTATTATCTTCGCACCATTTGTTTAATCTATCGTTTAAAACACTCATAAATATTTTGGAAATAGCATTGATCAGCGAAATGCCTCTGTAATTGTTAGGGTCTGATCTTGATCCCTTTTTGTGAATAGCAACTATTATGCTTTCTGCCCATGAATCTGGAACTACACCTTTAACAAAAATTTCATTGAAAAGTTGCACTAAGTAAGGTATAATGGCAGCTGAAGTGTGTTTTAATAAATCGCAACTAATTCCATCGGGACCGGGCGCTTTATTATTACGTAATTTGTTTATAGCCTGAGTTATCTCCCTTTCCGTTATATCGCAATTTAAGTTTTCGTTTGGATAATCGTACATCGGTCCGATCTCATTCAACTCTTGACCTTCGTCAATATTCTGGTTTAGTAAATTTTCGAAATATGTGAACCATTGATCATGTGGTATGTTATTTGATTCGTTAGGTCGGTTTTTATTTTTGGAATTATTAATCAAATCCCAAAATCTCTTTGGATTTTGACAAGAATTAACGAGACTTTGTCGCTTTTCTCTTTGAAAAGACAGTTTTGAATGTTTACAAACACGTTTAAAATTATTTCGGGCTAAGTGAAAAAGTGTTAGATCGGAACGATCGTTTGTTATTCTAAAATGTCTTAAACATTTGTACTTATTATACTTTGCTATTGAACAATCGTAATTCCACCACGGCGGCTGTGTAGTTACACTGTTTTTGCTACGACTATAATGTACATCGTCTGATTTGCATGCTGATATGAAAACATCGTGAAATTTTTGTAGCATTTGAATAGCAGTACACGTATTTAGTTCATTGTAAAAAGAATCGATCAAGTTTGAAAATTTGCGGTCAAAACTAGATGTATTTGCGGCATTCCAATATAATTTTGTGTATTCATTAACGCGTATATCGTTTACGTTTGAGTTTGACGTAACATCAATGTAACTAAATGAAAGAGTACAAACAAGAGGACAATGCACCGAAAATAAGCACTCGTCAACTTTAAACGATGTTATGTATGGAAAAATAGATGTTGAAGCCAACATATAATCGACAACGCTTGCACCCTCGTTAGCAAAACAAGTAAATTCGCCATTTTTGTCTTCGTGCAACCTTCCATTTAAGGCATGTACATCAAACGAACAGCGAAGATCAATTAAGGATAAGCCAAACTTATTAAAAACAGTGTCTTTAGATTTTCTAGGCATTTCAAAGTTATCAGACGGATATGCTACACTATCCTCAAATACATAACGTACGTCATCATTTGGGACATAGTCTAGCAAATCCTTGATACGGCTATTAAAGTCGCCAGAGATGAAAATATCAACATTATTGTGGACGCTTGTAATATGAGAAATGCTGTCCTTTAATAACTCGACGCCATTGTTTGCATGGGGGTCATATATTGGAGAGTATTCAGGTGAAATATATACAAAGATAAGTATAATATCCTTGCCATGTGTGAATCTTGAGCAACTGCAGAAAAGTACTACACATTCTTTCATATCACAGAAAATACGTTTAATAAGTCCATTATTAACTAGCTCCTCCTTAACAAGAACAGTAACTCCACCAGAATTTCTTTTTGCGTGTAATGATCTTTTTCTAATAAAATCAAAATGGGTATAGTCTGGTAAAACATTATCAAATTCTTTTTCATCAGAAGCCCAAGTCTCACACATGCCAAAAACATTAAATTTTCTTACATATTCTAGAAAGAAAGGTTCATGTTTATATTTCAAAAAACCTTCTATGTTAACACAAGAGATATTAATATCAAAATTCAACAAAGAAACGTTCGGTTCCGTCAAATCGGTACAATTTTCATTGTTTTGCCTATTTCTAGATTTAGATTTCGGGCCTCGACCTAATTCCTAGTCACTGCACTGTACAGGCCGTCTAGCATCAAAGTCATAGGTATAGGCTATGCCATCGACAATAAGCTTATCATAGCGAAAATGTGCAGTCTTATCTTCGTCTAGACTTTTCTTCAGCAGTGGATAGAGAGCTGTACGCTGTTTTGTAACACGCGGCGGAAAGTCTTCAACTATACGTATTGTTGCCGCACCGGAATTGTTATTTCTCACTGAGCGAAATGCCGACAAAACTCTGTCACGATCCTTGAAAAAGGAGAATTTAACAATGATGGGCTTCGGGGAAGGTCCACCGGGTAGCCTATGGGCTCGCTCAATAGATACACTCGATTCATCTAGACCTAGTTTATTAATTTCGCGACGCACTTTAACCTCAGTGTCGGCCCAAGATTCTTGTCGATCTTCGTTGACTCCATGAAATTTCAAATTGTCACGCCTTGACTGTGCTTCGAGACGCTCACTTTGCCTCTCAGCATCCAGGGCTACTTTTTTCACCTCTTTTACCGATTCAGATAGATTTTCAATTGTTTTAGAGAGTTTCCTATTCTCTTCTTTCAACAAAGCATTTTCATTTTGTAAGTCATCAACGGCCAATTTTAGACTGTCAAACTTAGCATTAATGGTTTTCACATCCTCACGTATTGCATGAATATTCTTGACGTCAGCGCGGATCTCTAGCAGTAGCGAATTGGTAGCAAGTTGAGAAGGGTTAACAGCTGTATCAGTATCAAGAACAGTAGAAGTGTCAGATATAGAAGTCTGATCAGGATCTATAGCACGTGACTGGGAGGCGGGTTGAAGTATGGACTGGGAATGACCGCTTGTGGTGTCTTGTGAGTCTCTCAACCATTGACTTAGATCAGATTGACGCTGGGATGATCTTGTATTGGGTGGGGAACTAACAACCGTAGCATAACTTGTGTCGTCTGCTAATCTGCTACTGATATTATGATTGACCAAATCCTTCGAATTAGAACGTGTTTCTCTGGTACTATTGTTATAAGAACCTCTAGAGTTCGATTGGCCTCTTCCCCTTGATCCTCTATCAACAGGTCCTGGGTTCGATTCGTTGCATTGTGCACAAAGGAGGAAGAAGAGCACAAATCGGATACATAGCGGTATAGCAGTCAGGTTTAGATGTAGGGATGAGGGACGAGTTCTTGATTTATTTGGCTGATGAAAACATCCAACTCTAACTCTGTATGTCATCAAATCCACGCCCATATTTATTGTTTACAACAGACGCCCAAACTGGTTTTACAACTCGAGCCGATAAGTCTATTTATAGAATGCACCGATTCAACGTGCCAGTAGAAATCCTTTTTCACAACGTTCTCCGACAACCTTATCTATATATGATTCGCCTTACTTGTCCAATGTTAGTTTGTTGAGCTCTGTGCCAAAATGTGGGCTGTAAAACGATCTGCTAACCTCAAAAATTGATGAAAACAGGATAAAATGACCTCGCATAAAATTTCGTGGTGTTTACCAAGGGCGACCACTCGTACCTCATAACTGAAAGCATGAAAGCTTTTCTGTTTTGCTCCCAAACTCTGTGTCACCTCTATCCATTTGAATGATATTGGCCCATTTATAATGAATGATTATTGAAAGCTGGTTCTTAATCGAAAGTGAAAGATTTAGTACAAGGCTCCGGGAACTTTAGATGTCAAACACCATACATCTATGGATGCTTTGGCTGTCCCTATGTTGTTATCATGTTGCCATCATATCAAATATTCTATAACTAAGCATTCGTCCATTTAATGATGATATCTGCACTTTGTATAGAATAATTTTCAACAAATGCTGTTCACTAATGTGTCTGCTTTTCTGTACTATTTCCATCATGTATTTACAGGAAATTAGCACTTACTTCTGGGAGACATTGGAGAAACAATCAGAGCTCAACTGTACAGAGCATTTTAGTAAGTAATAACTAATGTATATTCATAGAACATGTATTAAAAAGTGAGATGACTTTTAGAACCCCCCCCCCCCCACACACACACACACACACACACACACCCACACACACACACACACACATTAAATGGCTTGGGAAAACATTGTGGAAAATGAAGAAATTGCATGTGACAAGCAATTTCTTCATTTTTCACAATATTTTCTAACCCAAAATGTAAATATTAATAAAAAAATTATCAAATTGAAATTGTGATCAGCATAATCTGCTTCACCTGTCAAATTGGAAAAGTCCAAAATTTTGCCATCTGGTAATGGGTTAATCCACATTTTATCTTCAAGCAAAATTTTAGATAATTCACCTCAAAAACTGCCCCAAATGACAAAATGGAAGTGATTAAAGATAGAATTTGTGTAAAATATGGCATAGAAAATATTGAGACAAAAGGAGGAACTGCTGGTCATCAGCAGTTTCTTCTTTTGTTTCAATGTTTTCCCAAGCATTTTTATTTGGGACGTCAAAACCAGGTCTTGTTTTGGAAATGGTTGAGGGTAACATATTTGTATCAGGAGCGGATTTTGATAGAATTGACTATGGAACAAAAGTAACATAATTGTGTACAAATACTCTTTCTTTGTTAAAGAGGTAGTTGTATGGGATTCAGAATCAGAGCAAAACCTGGGGCCAATGGGAATGTAATGTTGCAAGAAAAGCAGATGTTTTTTTTCTATCAGATCTTTTCCTTTACCTTTCAGCAAATTTCCGCAAAGAGATATCCTCCAAGGTGAAAACCATGGTACAGCTAGTACACCACAAGGTTAGTAAACAGCGGTCTTCTAAATTTTAACCATTTCTTAAGCAATACTTCATTTTCAGGTCCCTTGCTACAGCTCTAGTTTGCTAGAGTTAATAATGAAGCAATTTTACCCTCTATTTGTCACATCAATTTTCAAAATGTCACATTAATTTTCCTAAAGGAAGGGACATTGTCCCAATGAAAGGAAAATCTTTCCCAATCTCTGGATACATAGCATTACTCTCATTGCAGGATGTGATCATTACAGCCCTGAAGACTCATTTGTTGGTGCCGGAGAGTATGGCTTTACAGGCACTGATGGAGTAAGTAAAAGAAAGAGCAATAGATAAGAAGGAGTAAATCCATTCAAATAATGCATCCTGATACTGTCCAATGCAGAGACAGTCTTAACTTACTTAAAATTGTGTAAGGGTTAGTGTCATTACTACAATTGTTTGGTAGCTGGTGTATTTCAACCTATGTCTATCATGCTGTGTCTTTCCCAAACGGGAAAATATTAGGGTGATCCATTTCAAAAGCCAATGTAGCTATCAAAATAGATGTAGAAAAAGACTGGATTTGTGTAAAATATAGCATAGAAAACATTGAGACAAAAGGAGAAACTGCTGGTCATCAGCAGTTTCTTCTTTCGTCTCAATGTTTTCCGAAGCCATTTATATCGGCGACGTCAAAACCAGGTCTTGTTTGGGAAAGGGTTAAGACAACCTGATCTTTGCAAAAAAAAATAGTACTGTAAGTATTTTTCTGAACATTTTATTAAAGGAAATTGTAGCGAAACTGAGTTCTTTTTGTGATATCTGAACAGTTAAAGTTTTATTTTTATGCGTCGGTTTCGAAAGATCGAGCCATATTGTTTTACTCATGTAAGTCTGTCCAAAAACTTAACCCTTTCCCAAACAAGACCTGGGGCCCGTATTATCAACGATCTTACGACCACGATTTTGTGTAAACTGTGTAACAAAACATCTGATTGCACGAGAAATCAGATTGGGCCAATCAGGTTTGCTGTTTCAAGTAATTACGCAAAAACAAATCGTACGATCGTTGATAATACGGACCCCTGGTTGTGACGTCCCTAATAGAAAAGGCTTGGGAAAACATTGAAACAAAAGAAGAAACTGCTGATAATCAGCAGTTTCTCCTTTTGTCTCAAAAATTTCTATGCCATATTTATGCCCCCTTTCGAAGAAAATGGGGGTATATTGTTTTGCAAGTGTCGGTCGGAAGGTCGGTCGGTCGGTCGGTCCGTAGGTCGGTCGGTCTGTCCGTAGACCAAATCTTGTCCGGAGCATAACTCAAAAAGTATTAAAGGTAGAATCATGAAACTTCACAGGTGGATAGATCTCATTATGGAGAGGTGCAGTGCACAAGAACCGTAACTCTGCCGATCAAATTTTTTGAGTTATTGCCCTTTGTTGATTTTCTAACTGGATTCTTGTCCAGAGCATAACTCAAAAAGTATGTAAGGTAGAATCATGAAACTTTACAGGTGGATAGATCTCATTATGGAGAGGTGCAGTGCACAAGAACCGTAACTCTGCCGATCAAATTTTTTGAGTTATTGCCCTTTGTTTATTTTATAACTTGATTCTTGTCCGGAGCATAACTCAAAAAGTATGTAAGGTAGAATCATGAAACTTTATAGGTGGATAGATCTCATTATGGAGAGGTGCAGTGCACAAGAACCGTAACTCTGCCGATCAAATTTTTTGAGTTATTGCCCTTTGTTGATTTTATAACTTGATTCTTGTCCGGTGCATAACTCAAAAAGTATGTAAGGTAGAATCATGAAACTTCACATGTGGATAGATCTCATTGTGGAGAGGTGCAGTGCACAAGAACTGTAACTCTGCCGATCAAATTTTTTGAGTTATTGCCCTTTGTTGATTTTATAAATTGATTCTTGTCCGGAGCATAACTCAAGAAGTATGTAAGGTAGAATCATGAAACTTTACAGGTGGATAGATCTTATCATGGAGAGGTGCAGTGCACATAAATCGTAACTCTGTCGATCAATTTTTTTGAGTTATTGCCCTTTGTTGATTTTCAAACTTGATTCTTGTCCGGAGCATAACTCGAAAAGTATTAAAGGTAGAATCATGAAACTTCTCAGGTGGATAGCTCTCATTATGGAGAGGTTCAGTGCACAAGAACTGTAACTCTGCCGATCTAATTTTTTGAGTTATTGCCCTTTGTTGATTTTCAAACTTGATTCTTGTCCGGAGCATAACTCAAAAACTATGTTAGGTAGAATCATGAAACTTTACAGGTGGATAGATCTTATTATGGAGAGGTGCAGTGCACAAGAACCGTAACTCTGCTGATCATATTTTTTGAGTTATTGCCCTTTGTTGATTTTCAAACTTGATTATTGTCCGGAGCATAACTCAAAAAGTATGTAAGGTAGAATCATGAAACTTAACAGGTGGATAGATCTCATTATGGAGAGGTGCAGTGCACAAGAACCGTAACTCTGCTGATCAAATTTTGTGAGTTATTGCGCTTTGTTGATTTTATAACTTAATTCTTGTCCGGAGCACAACTCAAAAAATATGTAAGGTAGAATCATGAAACTTTACAGGTGAATAGATTTCATTATGGAGAGGTGCAGTGCACAAGAACTGTAATTCTGCCAATCAAATTTTTGGAGTTATTGCCCTTTGTTGATTTTTACGCTTAATTCTTAACCTTGACTATATCCTGTGTCCTTTTACACATACAGCCTTGATATCTCACACATAGATACCTCCTATCAACATTGTTCACATTTAACCATGACCTTGGACCTTGTGACCTTGACCTTGGAGTTTGACCTACTTTAAAACAAAATAAACCCGGCATATATCTCATGACCTTTTACAAATACAGCCTTGATATTTCACACATGGACACATCTTACCAAGACCATTCACAATTGACCATGACCTTGGACTTTGTGACCTTGACCTTGGAGTTTGACTTACTTTTAAAAAACTTTAACCTGGCCGATATATCATGTCCATTTACACATACAGCCTTGATATTTGATACATGGAAACCTCCGACCTAGACCTATCACATACGACTATGACCTTGGACCATGTGGCCTTGAGCTTGGAGTTTGACCTACTTTAAAAAAAAAAATAAACTGGGCCTATATCTTATGTGCTATTACACAAACAGCCTTGTTATTTCACACATGGACACATCTTACCAAGACCTTTCACATTTGACCATGACCTTGGACCTTGTGACCTTGACCTTGGACTTTGACCTACTTTAAAAAAAAACTTTAACCTAGCCGAGATATCATGTCCTTTTACACATACAGCCTTGATATTTGACACATGGACACCTACGACCAAGACCTTTCACATTGGACCATGACCTTGGATCTTGTGACCTTGACCTTGGTGTTAGACCTACTTTAATAATACATTTACCTGGCCTATATTTATGTCATTTTACATATACAGCCTTGATATTTCACACATGGTCACTTCCAACCAAGACATTTCACTTTTGACCATGACCTTGGACCTTGACCTTGGAGTTTGACCTACTTTTAAAAAACTTAAACTAGGCCTATATCTCATGTCCTGTTACCTATACAGTCTCAATATTTTATACATGGACACCTCCTACCAAGACCTTTCACATTTGACCATGACCTTGGCCTGTGTGACCTTGACCTTTGATTTTTACATTATTTTAGAAATATTTAACCTAGCCTTTATCTTATGTCCTATTACACCTACAGCCTTGATATTTCACACATAGACACCTCCTACCAAGACCTTTCACATTTGACCATGACCTTGAATATTGCAACCTTGACCTTGGAGTTTGACCTACTTTTAAAAAGACTGAAACCAGGCATATATATCATGTCCTTTTACACCTACAGCCTTGATATTTCACACATGGACACCTCCAACCAAGGCCTTTCACATTTGACCATGACCTTGACCTTGGCATTTGGCCTACTTTTAAAAACTTTAACCTGGCCTATGTTTCATTTTACTTTTACATATACATTTACTTTTACATTGATATTTCAGTTCACACATAGACACCTACTACCAAGACCTTTTATATTTGACCATGACCTTGGACCTTGTTAACTTGACCTTGGACTTTGACCTACATCAAATGTAGGCCCTTGAGGGGGCATATATGTTTTACAAACATCTCTTGTTTAGACAAATTCTTTCTTTAATAGCTTCTATTTCGCTATTTGTGGCAGGTTTTGAAGTGGATCACCCTAAAATTTTGCCGTTTGGGATAGAGTTAAAATTGGCATTTTCTCAAAAAAGTATGCCATTTGGGCCGCATTTGTGGTTCTCAATTACATCTTGTTTATATTGAATTTATTAGAGTGGTTGTGTTATAATATCATATTTATTCACAGTTTGAGTGTTGCCCTGGCAAGGGACCTACAGTCTGATTTCTATCCACACTTCCAAGAATTCTTCGACATACTCGTCAAGTTACTTGGTATTTACACAAAGGATGTGGAGATATTAGAACAGATATTCACCTGTTTGTCGTACTTATTCAAGTTTCAATGGCGATATTTGATAAAAGACATGGAGCCTGTTTACTTGTGAGTATTCGATGATGCCCAATATATGTCAATATGTTAAAAAACGAATATCCACTATCAGGTTGATGTCACAAAAAAAGATTATTGATAAATGTGTTATTGTCTTGGGTACTCACTTTGAGAAAAATATTATTTTCAACTCTGCACTTCATTGTAGAGTATCCAAACAACAATGTCATTTGGTTTAGAAGTTCAAAATTCAAAATTTTATTGGCAAATTTCGTCAAAGCTTTTTGCATTTGGCCATAACATATAATACATACATAGATATGAATTAGAAAGCTCCTAGAATTATTTTGAATATCTGTATGTCTTTACATTTTTAGTATGCCAACATGCATTATATAGCTTAACCAATTACTGCACATTGACGCCTTTGGACTCCTTCAAAAGAAAAGCCTTGGGAAAACATTGTGAAAAATGAAGAAATTGCTTGTGACAAGCAATTTCTCCATTTTCCACAATGATTTCTTACTCAAAATGGAATGATTTTTAAATTTTCATCAACTTGTAATTGTCGTCTGCAACATTTTTCAAATTGGAACAGTCCAAAATTTTGTCGTTTGGGAAAGGGTTAACAACTGTTAAGCAGGATTCAATCAGTTAAATTTGACTTTTTCAGGTACTTTTCCTCACTTCTCAGCAAGAAATACAAGGAGTACATCAGAACATTTGCAGCGGAATCTTTTGCATTCTTGATGAGGAAGGTTTGTTTACCCATTAGTCCATTACCAAACAGCAAAAAATTAGATTAGTCCAAATTCAAAGTTGTTGCAAACGACAATTTCAAGTGGATGGAATTTTACCATATTTTGTCATTCTGGGAAAAAAAACATTGTGGGAAATGAAGAAATGGCTTGTCATAAGCAATTTCTTCATTTTCCACAATGATTTCCAAAGCCATTATCTTGTGGGTAGTCTAAAAGAGTCATTGTTTGGTAATGGATTAAACTTCTTTGCAGTTTGGTTACACATTCTGGAAATATTTGAAAATATTAAATGAAGTCTAACGTGATGAAAGTTTTATAGGACTGATATGGGAATAGAATTGAAATCCATTCCTACATATTAAAAAATGCATGTTTGTTATATTTGATACATAATTGTAGATTGCATTCTGATCCATTGACATTTCATATGATTTAGTGTAAAAGCAGTTGCTGTTGATATTTTAGATATGACAAAATATTTTTAAAAATGAAGAATAGAATAGCAGGAAAAGGAGAACAAATTTTGTTTCTTTAACAATTATTAATTTCTTATTTTTTACAGGTAAAAGACCACAGTGTTTTGTTTGATTTCTTGTTGAAGTCACTTCAAGATCACCCTGAGGTATAGTGTTCATGTATACAGTGCCCTCCAAAAGTCCTTGGACAAATATTTCATTATGCATTTTTGCCCTTTTCCGTGGGTTTTAGAGAAAATGCCTGGATTTTTCCAACTATTTCTAATACAGGGAGGTAATTAAACACTCTCTAAGATAGTTTTAGTACTTTTCCTCGAAATTAGACTTTGATTCATTGAAATAAATCAATTTTATAAAATATCCATAATTTACACAATAACGGACGCATAGATATTTCATGTCTGTATGCAACCTGTTGAACCAGTTTTCGAAAGCGAATGGAAACATCATATAACTGGTGACCAGAAAACAGTCCCTGATAACCTGCAAAAAGAATTTACAAAAAAATGCTGACCAAAGAGGGAGGAGTTCGTTGCCAACTCATGAGAGAGCAGGGTATCTCCGTTGCAGACATCTCTAGGCAGATTGAACATCCTAGGCAGGCAATTGCATTTTAATTTCAATGCTTACTAGATGAATTGATAACTTACTGTTATAAATACAGTAAAAATGTAACATTTTCTCGAAATGCTTGCTCTTCATCTTGTACAGATTGATGATTTACCATTTACTGCAGAGGTATGCAATGACTGGAAGCCATGATGGCAGGCCTAGAATTGGCAAACCAAGAGTTTCAAGTACTTGGGATGACAGACTGATGGTTAGACCTTCACTTGGGGACCGTTCCACAGCTACAGTCTACTTGGAGAGACACAAATGTGTTTGCATCAACATTGACAGTATGGAGAAGACTCCATGCCGCAGGACTAGATGACCATTTGGCTGTTCAGAAGCCTTTGCTAACCCCTCATCATAGACAATTGTGCTTGGACTTTGCCAGAGAACACCAGGACTGGATTGGTCTGCAGTACTTGTCAGTGATGATCAAAACTCATTCTGTTTTAGAGTGATGGTAGAGTGTGCATGAGACAGAGATCTGGTGAGCAGCTTTGTAGTGACTGTACTGCTCCCACAGTGAAGTTTGGAGGTTGTAGTGTCATGGATTGGGGAACAATGAGTTGCAGGGATACTGGGTGTATGGCTTATGTTGAAAAAAAGCTGAATGCTCAGGGGTACACCAAGATTTTACAAGATCGTGCAGTGCCATCAGCCCATCTACTAGAATATGGAAATGATTTTACATCCCAGGATGATGGAGCATTGCGTCATAAATTGTGAAAGAGTAGAAGCAGGAAAACCATTTCCAATGTTTGAATTGTCCACCTCAGTCCCCTGACCTCAATCTGATTGAAAATCGTTGGCAACAAATGAAAACCAGTCTCCGAAACACCTGCAACCAAAACATTCGAGACGTTAAGCATAATGTGGGGATTTGTTGGGACCAAGTCACTCCAGAGACATGCTAACACCTTGTTTGAAGTAAGCCGCATCGTATACATGCTTTTATGCACGCCACAGCAGGCCATTCTAAGTCTTGACAATTATTGGCATAATTGCTATTTAGCGCTCATTTTCCCAAAAATATGTTTTTGTCAATAAATTGCCAGAATTATAGAACTGGTTTTGAATAAGTTCATGGTTATTGATGATTTTTATAATAATAAATCAAAAAATATCCTAAATATTGGAATTTTGCAATGAACTTTACTGAAAAGGCCAAAAAAGAGTTTGTCCAAGGACTTTTGGAGGGCACTGTATGATTACTCATCCTTAGCTCCACTGGCCTTTCAGGCCAGCGGGCTATTGTCATAGCGGTGTGTCCGTCGTGCGTCCGTCCGTGCGTCCGTCCGTGCGTCCGTAAACTTTTTCTTTAAAAATCTTCTCCTCAGAAACTACTGGATGGATTTCAACCAAACTTCACAGGAATGATCCCTGGGTGACCCTCTCTCAGATTCCTACAATTAGTTTGGATTGAACTAGAATAACTTGAGTTATCTGCCCTTGAATGTCAAAAAAAGCTGGTTTTGACTTTATTTTTACTCTAAAATCTACAAATATTAGCCAATCAAGACAAAACTTGGACAGAATATATATAAGCATGATATCCTGTCTGGGTTCAATTTTCAGCTTGATCGGAATTTTACATCATGAGTTATGTGCCCTTGAATTTGACAAAATTTCCATTTTCGACTTTGTTTTCACTCTAACAACCACAATTGTTAACCAATCAAGATGATATTTGGACAGAATCTTGTTGACAACAAGATCTTGCTTTTGTGTAATTTTCAGGATGATTGCATTACTACAATGTGAGTTATGTGCCCTAGAAATTGACAAAATTTCAGTTTTCAACACTTTTTTAACTTTTGTGGCCACATATATAGATTAATACTGACAAAATTTGGACAGACCATAAGATCTTGCTCGAGTTTAATATTCAGCTTGATTATTGTGGTGTTCAAGACATAAATTATCAAGTCAAAATCATATTTTTAGATCAGAATGTCTTTATTTTCATGACCACTATGATAAATACACAATCGCAACTTCTTGAACTAATTATCATAAAGAAAAACAACTCTTACTGAACTTTAAATTGCTCATATCAAAAGTTACTTCCCTTAGTCTACCACAATTATCAACTCACATATTGAATTATGTGCCCTTGAATTTGGCATAATGACAGTTTTCAACTTTATCATCACTCTAAAAATCCCCAAAATATTAGTCAATCATTTACCTTCTTTTTGCTTTGACCACATAATTGCTTCTCTTTACTTTGTTTCTGCTCTAAGAAACACAAGAATTTTAAAATATATCAGTTTAAGCATTTAGATAAATTTGTCAAATTTTTTATAGTAAACCACAAGAAATTCAGGCCTGTGGAGCGACTCAAGACCTTCAGGTCTTTCTAGTTATGCTCCTTGAAGGGAGAGCGTATAGTCGCCGCTTTGTCTGTCCATCCGTCCATCCGGTCCGTCCGTCATTCCGTCCGTCCGGAGTGATTTCTCCATAACCCTTGGGCCAAATCAAATGAAACTTACCATGTGAACTCCTTATGACATAATGCCGATGTGGTTTTCCCGGTTTTTGGAGTTTGGACCTTGTCATGGGAAAAGGGGACTTTAGGTAAAATACAGTTTTTCTCTAATTTTTCCTAGTCTAATGGTCAGAATTTGATGAAATTTCATATTTGAGTATTAAATCAGATGCCCTTGACAATTAACTATGTGAAATTTGGATATAAAAATTATGTCATGCAAAAAGGGGGCTTAACATTTGTTAGCTTTATGTTAGCTCTGCATGTCATACATTTATTGTGACAATGCCTTAATCGGGGAGCATTGTCCGTCTCTGATGGCTCTTGTCTAACACTGTTCATATCAGCGCTTAGTTTTCATTCTTGGCTAATACATTGATGAAGTTATGTATCTTTGACAGACAAAGAATACACAAACTTAAGAATGTTATACAGTCGACACTTGTTGTGTTTAAGTCGGAGGGGCCATCAAAATATGTCGACATATCCGGAGTTCGACTCATCCGATTTTGATTATTTTTCGATGAAAACGATATTTAACCATTTTTGATGGGCGTCATATGTGTCTATGATTGAAATATAGTAGGAAAATGAAAGAAATTGCTCGCATCGAGCAATTTCTATCCTTTTCCTACTATATTTCAATGGCTATATTCAGTTCGAAATTATTTTGTTTTGAAAAAATTATGTTAATAGATGAGAACGGGACCAGATTTGAACTTCGACTTAAGCCAAAATTCGACTTATCCGATGTCGACATAACGAGTGTCGACTGTATATTGTTATTACTCTCTTTTCTATATTTTATTGTTGCATCTTTCAAACTATCAAGCAATTTGTCTTTTGGATTACTAGATCTACAGGTGTATATAAAAGTGTGTTGAAAGGTTAGGTGCACTTTACACCGCTTTTCATTTAAAAAATCTTGCATTTCAGAAATCAGAAGGACTTGGTCGACTGCTGTTTGAGATGATAAAGGGAGTCAAAGGCCAGTTTCACAGTATATCTACCAAGGTAAATTATTTCTGTAACAAATTTTTGGTTTAAAGTGACATTTCAGAATTTTTTGTCATAAAGTTTACTTTTATTTTTATCTGAAAGAGCATATTTCCTTATGAAAATTCTGAAAATTTCAAGCTAAAATATTGCACCGTTTACGAGAAATTTATATTTTTGTGTTAAAATTGAACAAATTGTTGTGGACAACAGTTCCGATTTATATGCATTTTATCGATTATGTGTCAACTTTAAATGCGTGTATCTCGCTTACTGGCAACAACTTAAAAAAACTATTAGTATTTGTACTCATTAGAATACCCAATCTTGGCATCAAGACATACTTGAAAAAATTGAAATCGGAATGAAATGTCCCTTTAACATTTTGTGATAGAATTATTCATCATAGAACTATTGACTTTATAAATAAACTTTGATTAATGTACAGATTCCCGATTTCATAATTTAAGCCATCAATTTTCATCAAAAATTTGAACCGAAATTAATCAAAGCCTTAATATATATTACATAAATTACATTTTCAACATAAGGGAAATTTGAGGCTTTCTGTACTCTTTACAATGCTCTTTCATATTTTTCAAAATTTCCTTCCTAGGTGATTCCTGTATTACTGGAAAAACTGGGTACACATGAAAAACAGTCCTCGAAACAGTTACCATGGCAACATATAGAGGTGACCTATAAGACATTATTTGTATGTATGATGAGACATGCAGATAAAGAACACATCAGTCCTGTCATGGACTTGTTCTGGGTAAGACTTTTTTACAGCAACACAAAAATCAAAACTATACCATTACTTAAGATATGAAGAGTTTTCCTAAAAAGCATCATGTAAAGCAAATATAATTTGTGTAAGTATGTATTAAGAATGTCGCCAGAAAGAATCTTGCAATAATCTGACCAATTCTGTGTTATACTATCAATTGGTTTATATATGTATCAGGGCTTCCCCTGGCAATTTCAGACTTGGCGCCAGCAAAATCGCCTATTGAAATTTTTTGGGGCCAATTGGAGCCAGTCAGTGCCAGTAGAGGAGCCAAAGGGAAAAGAAGAAAAACATATAGACCCCCCCCGCTCTTCCCCCCCCCCCCCCCCCCCCCCCTAAAAAAAGCACCCCAACATTATAGTCTGTAAAAATGCATAATTATCATCACAATTAGGTAATATGTCATGATGTTTATGACTTTTTATTGACATCAATATAGAAATCAAGATCATTAGCATAAATTCTATAATTTGAGTTGATTGGATGCGGTTCCCTCTGATTTACAATAATTATACGGAACGTCACTGACCCCACCCAGTTGTCAATGCGCCCCCCTCCCCCTCCCCAAACCACGTGCGCACACACACACACATACAGATTGAAATGCGTGCAGAAATTACATGAGTTATTTAAGGTAAATCGGAGAATCTTAAAGTCAACCTTTTTTCGGCATGCCTTCCGACTAGAACTAGTACATTTTTCAGAACGAATACACGAGGACCTAAAATACGATGTAAATCATTAATTCGTGACGAAACTTAAAACTTCGGAACCTATTGCGGCGATCACTCGATCACAGGCTTTGATAGAATCTACAGATAAGATTTAAAGAAATCTGACTCGGAAAATTCCATGTGAAAACAAGGAATGAAAGTGAATCTTTTTTTATCACAAAAAATTCGATCTGCGATACGATGCTCGGACTCGTAGCCTGAATCGGATTCTGACAAAAGCTTTACCTCATGTTTTATATCCATGGATTAAAAAGAAAATCTTTTCAAATGCGATAGAAGCAAATTCCATTGTGTAATTGATTTGCGAAAGTTTACACGAAATACAAACCGTTTGGGGGTTAGAACATCGTAACGATACGGCGTTTTAGTCACTCGTTATTTATATGACGTCACTACCCCGAGATCAAATAAATGCCGCCGACACATCTGGCCCGTTTGTTCCAGTCTTGACAAAAATGTGTTGTCTTTATAAGGGAATATGTGTAAAGGATTTAGAATACAATTTGTCGGATTTAGGCGGAAATTAAGCTCCAGGTAAACGCACCGGAATAAATTTCCAGTGACTAAAGTTTTCTTCCTCGGCAAGCCACGCGACCAAGACATTTTCACACATATTGAAACAGTTATTTAGAAGGTGTCATAATCATATGGACAAACTGCTATCTCGGATAATTGGTTACCGATTATCGATTTTTGTTAATCAATGACTGACCAGCACCGATACACGCGACTGTCATAGCTTTTGAGACTCAACCCTTTACCTGAAATCTTGTGTCAGAATACGGCGCAAATAAGTTGTCGCCAATAAAATCGCCAACTGGCAAATTTTGTCGCCAGAATTTTTATTTTGTCGCAATTGGCGCCAGTGGCGATCGACAGCTGGAGCCCTGTGTATTTTTGCATGAAAACAAGGCTTAGAAAAAGAATCATACATGTATAGTGCAGACTAAGAATAGAGTACATCTAAACCAATTTTGTAACTTTTTGAATAAGTAGTGACACACTTATTTAAAGGTGTAAGTCTTAATGACTGGAAAATTTGATGGATAAAGTTGAGAATCAATGAAAATGGATTCTTTTTAAGGACCTAGATTTCCAGTCATCATTAGATACAGGACTGTGCAATTTTGCCTCTACCTTGGCTGTTTTCCAAACGAAAATTGACATTGGTATCTGGATTTTAAAAATCCGGATACCTTTGTCAATCTCCGTTGCCACGGATGGTGGGGAAAATGCACAAAGTGTTTGGTATCTAATGAAGCATGAAATACTTTTTTTGGAATACCTTATTGGAATACCTTGCTCAATTATCATTTTAGGGAGCCTTAATGACCCAGTTTGAGAAGTGTAGAAATTTGAAGGGAAGGAAGCAACAAAATACAACAGAGGGTTTGATTAGATATCTCAAACTTGCTAAATGTATTGTGGACTTTAAAAGTGCTACAGTCATTTTGAAACCAGATAAACTAGGGCAGGTAGGAAGCTCATTTTTAACAAACAAAACAGTGTAGTTGTAACTTAATCTTTTTTTAAAATCCAAAATTTTACACTGGACTTAGCAGAAAGAAATTGTTGTTAAGATATAGATACTTTTGATATTTCAAAACTCATTAATGCCCATTTCAGATAGTCCACCCCTTATGAGATTCACAAAGTGTTGGAATTTATTGAGCAAAGTCATTAACATTCATTACATATCTGAACCTGTTCGGACGATGATGTAAACATTAGACTGTGGAACGTTTCACCCCTGAATGTTTATGATATTGCCTGAAACTGTCTTACGTCATGTGAATCTCTTTAGGAATGAACTACTTTAATGGTCAGCTGAACAAGTTTCAAATTATATAGATCAGACTTCACTCAATCTATTGAATATTACTTATGGTTGCCAAACTCATTTTTTGGTGACTAACGTTTTAGGAGCTTTTTGGTAAACAAATTTTGTGTTCACTGTTTACTTTTGTTACAGATTGATTATGAAATAATAACAAGTTTAGTGGTCTTTATTGCGCAAATAAAACCCGATGTGCGACGGACTACATGTGTAGGTAAAAACCGAGGCGCAAAGCACCGAGGTATTTGCCATAACATGTAGTCCAGAGCACAGAGGTTTTTATTGCGCAATAAAGACCGCTTAACTTGTTATTATCTCCATTATAACACTCAAAATAACAAAACCCACATTCCAAATGTGTTATTTTGTGGAAAGTCTGCATGAACTAGTTTTCGGCGTAGGAAACGCATTGGCGGTCAAGTGACGTCATTGATGACGTCATTTGACGTTACCTTGACGTTACGTGACGTTTTGGCGCATACACAAAGCATAATTACATAGAGTCATTATTGGTCAAATAAAACCCGATGCAGTTCTTCTTTTGCTATATATGGATTTTACGGAAACGTGTTATAATGAAAGATAAATCCAAGTTCTACAATTTCAAATCTGTATTTTAGATATTGCTGCATATGATAGAAGAGAGAAGTTTACCAGAAGATGTAGGGGAGCCACTACTCAGTTTGTTATCATCACTGTTAACTAGATGTTGTTCTAAAGTGGAGTCTCATACCACAAATAGACTTGTCTCTTCTGTGAGTATTGGCAGGGGCACAGATAGGCGTATTCAAGTACTCATTTGAGTACAATTGGTTGGCAATAATCTAAAACAGACAACAATTTCTAGTTGATCAGATGTTACATTTTTGGTCTCTCTGTGTAAAAAACATAGTGGGAAATATCACAAGCAATTTCTTGCAGGGTTTAGAAGGTGTCACTGTGCAGTAATGGGTAAAATCAGTTGCCCTCTGGCCCCAATTTTTTTGAGTACAACTCAATTTCTTCTGGCTATGTTCCTGATTTGTGTAAATTGCATTACTGGAATTGTTAAACCTTTTAATCCTGAATTTAGAAAATACAGTCTAAACTGTGTTAGCGGCCTCCTGTGAATAGCAGCCAAACTGTCGTATGCAGCCAGTCCAGGTCCCCCCATGCAATTTTACTCTTTAAAATAACTGTGAATAGCAATATACTGTCTAATGTGGTCTTACAATTGTCTGGTTGAATGTATTTTGAATTACTAGCTTGAAATAAAACTAAGTATTTGATAGAGGCTGTATAGTAGATTCTATGTGAAATAAACATTCAAATGCGCACAGAATCTACTATACAGACTCTCTTTGACTTAGTGTACATCAAGCATAACTGCATGGGAGACGGGGCATGGCTATGTATAGACGTCACATAAGCTAGTCGACAATCTCCTTTATGCAAAATATGGCTGCAAAATTTTAAAATATACTGCAATTTCATTGGTCCAAAAAGGAGGTCAAACACTAAGGTTAAAGGGACATTTCATTCCAATTTCAGTTTTTTAAAGTATGTCTTGATGCCAAGATTGGTTATTCTAATGAGTATAAATATTATTAGTTTTTTGAAGTTGTTGCCGATAAGCGAGAAACACACATTTAAAGTTGAGACATAATCGATTAATTGCATATAAATCCGAACTGTTGTCCACAACAATTTGTTCAATTTTAACACAAAAATATAAATTTCTCGTAAACGGTGCAATATTTTAGCTTAAAATTTTCAGAATTTTCATAAGGAAATATGCTCTTTCAGATAAAAATAAAAGTAAAATTTATGTCAAAAAATTCTGGAATGTCATTTTAAATAGACGGCTGATTATATTAGAAAGCACTTAAAAGATGCACCACAAATATGTTCATATACATTTTCTCTAAATTCCAGGTATTCAGATCCCAGTATTCAGTGGATGTCATCTTTGAGTTTTGTCGAAGTTTGTTCAACCTACCAGTATTTGAGAAAGATGTCCTGCCTTATTTACTATCCTTTTGTGATCAAAATGTTACCAAGGATACAGAAAATAGAGACAAAACATTGCTATTGGTTACTGAGTTGATACTTCACAAGTCACCGCTAATTCAGCATGGTGGGGAATTGGATAGTGTTGAAACATACATGTTAGATTTTGGTAAAAAGTAAGTTTTCTAAGCAACAGATAAAAAGTGGGTAATGCTATTGTGAATTTGATATATCATAATTTGAGAAAGTATGCTGTTGGTACTTATGATAAAGTTATTGATATCATCTTGATTAGACAATTTCAACAAGAACCTAAAATAAAGAAAGTAGTTTTATGATAAGGGACATCACATAGTGAAATTACAGAAAGATCTCTTAATAGTGAATGTACTGTAATCTTAATTTTGTGATTGTGCTTAAAATTGGAGGGAGGACATGGTCATATACTCTTAACATTCCATGATTTTCAACTTGTTCTAAAAATTATATAAAAATACCATGAACACCTTTCAGTTGGCATGGAAACTTAGAATTTTTTTTCTCACAAAATTAACAAATTTGAATTTTTAAATGGTTTTCCTAAGGGAATAAATATAACAAATCTTTGAAATTTGCTGTTTCTCAATATTTCGGCATAGAAGCCTTTTTCGAGAGAAAAAATGTAAAAAATTTAGCGCTACACTATATCATATAATTGTTTACGTAAACGCTTACAGTAATCGTTAACGTAAACAATTGTATGATATTATACTGTAGCGTTAAAATTTTTACATTTTTTTTTCTCTCAAAAAAGACTTCTATGCCGAAATATTGAGAAAGAGCAATTCTTAAAGATTTGAACAAATTTGAATATTTTTCTATCCAATAATGACTGACATTTTTCACCTTTCAGAGGACAGTTACCATCAGTGATTGAATCCATGATTAAAGATGCCAACAAACATACAGACAGACATACACTTATCAAATTCTGGATTGCCCTTGTCTGTTTACCGCATATCAGGTATATGATTCATGCACTACAAACTAAGTGATACTTATAGAATTTGAAATTTTCTTCACCCTTTTCTGAATCCCATTTTTGTCTACCAGTTTTTGAAGCGTCAGTTTATATAGAAACACAAATTGGCTTTGAAAAAGTTGGTTATGGAGTAAATGTCTCGGTTTATGTAGTGTTAGCAAATAACATTTAGTTCTATTTAAGGTAGAATACCCCTAATGTGGTCATTTTGAGATTCATAGAACATGATTTTTTGGGGGGAGCGGGGCCGTTACGTATCTGAACGTATCTGTAAAGTTCCATCGCCTTTTCTTTTCGACGTCGCTTGAATAATTCTGACGTTTGGCATATATCATTAGGGGTGGACTACCTTTATCAGGATTCGTTATCCCCAATTTGAACTCTATCATTTAGTGTGTCATTAAATGTTCAAAGGAATTGAGAAACAAATTATAAGCAACTTTTGATTACTTACTTTATTATTTCTTCATCAACATTTCTTTATTGTTGATTCTGATCTATTTTCAGACCTATAAAATTAGATGGGCTGATTCCACATTTAACCAAACTGCAAATTTGCTTTGTCTACTTGTGTTACTATTTGAAACTTAACTTGATAACATATTCTTTCCCCAAACAAGGCCATGTTTTGATGTCTCTGATAGAAAAGGTTTGGGAAAACATTGAGGCCAAAGAAGAAAATGCTGATCAGCATTTTTTCCTTTTGCCTCAACATTTTTAGGCTATTCTGTACACAAATTCAATTGGTATCATCATCCAATGTGTCATTGGCAAAAGATTTTGAATTTATCCACCGTAGAATTTTGCCGTTTGGGGGTATTAATGATCCATAAAGACATCTTGTGTTAATTTTAACAATTCTTTCTGTTTTCAGACCTATAAAAATAGATGGACTGATACCACATTTAACCAAGTTTGTAACCACCAACATCAAAGACTGTAAACAGTTAGACCCAGAGATCAGTTTCGTCATGATGCAGGTTATTGTCACGATGACAATGATGGAGGGAAACTCTGACTTTTATACTAAGATTTCACCGGATCTTGTTCTTGACTGTTTATTGTAAGTATAAACCTATATAATACAAAACAATAAAAGGGGTTAGATTAGTTGCAGTGGTAAACTTGACATTGGTCTTTTCTCCAAAAGTATTTGACATACAAATCTCAAATTTGGTATGTTTTCTTTTAATGATATCTTTCTGTTCCATGCAATATGACCTTCTTCAAGGTCATTCTTTAACTTTTATCAACCCTTACATGAAAACAAAACATGAAAACTTAACATTGCCATTTTGGGGTCATTTGTGTTTCACAAACACATCTTGTTCTTTTCAGAATGAATACAGACAACATCAACTATCTCAGATTTGTGGATGTATATTTAACATACGCCGTGAACCAGGATATAGATGGTATAACCACAGAGGACAAGTTCCATAAAATATTTCCTTCGCTGGAAGATAATTTGATGTCTCCAAACTCACTGGTAAGTTTCCATTTATGAACTTATGTTTAACCCTTTCCCAAACGACAAAATTCTAGGGTGATCCACTTCAAAAACTGCCCCAAAGGACAAAGTGGAAGTTATTTAAGATAGAATCTGTGTGAAATATGGCACCGAAAATATTGAGACAAAAGGAGAAACTGCTGATTCTCAGCAGTTTCTCCTTTTGTTTCAATGTTTTCCCAAGCCATTTCTATAAAGGATATCAAAACCATGTCTTGTTTGGGAAAGGGTTAAACTTTATGTTTAAAATTTAATAAAAGGAGAAAGCAAAGGCTATACAAATAAATACATAGTGTGCTTTCATTGAAACATGTACTGTTTTATTAACCCTTTGCCAAACAGCAAAATTTTGGACTATGCCAGTTTGAAAGAGGCTGCACATAACATGGATGTTGTTAAAGATAGTTTTGTTGTAAAATTTAGGACAGAAAATATTGAGACAAAAAGAGAAATCAGTTAGCAATATCATTTGATTCAGTTTGACTTTAACTTTGCTTTGCTCAAACTATTTGCTACTTTTCAGATAAGAGTTTTCACTCTAAGAATTCTCACAAGTTTCAAACTACCTGGTCTTGATTTGGTAAGTTTTCATGAAATCAAGTTTAATGTTTGATGTTAGATGATCTACACTACAATTCATAGCAAAATGAAATACTTCATGCATTGAGATAGATAACTTTATGCTGATGTTTCCATGGATACTTTTCAAACTTAGGGCCATGAGCAATGTTTTTTACATTAACATTATTTCACAACTTTTACCAAAACAGTACCATATATTTTCTAACATTGTATATTTTTATGAGACAGCAAGTGTGTTGTTTTTGTATTAAACTGACTTGTGTACATAAGAAACTAACCCATGTAATGCTAATGGTGAAGTATTCCTGTCATTTGGGCTGACTTACATGTGCTGTTTGAAGTTATTTCACTTTACCTTCTCTTGAATTTGCTGCTTATGAAGAGCTGATATTTCTTTATCTAGGAGACAGACAGTGTATTGGATATCTGCCTGTGTGCTGAGATGTCCGGAGCTACAGTACAAACATACAGAGACAAACTCCGATTTTTACGTAAACTAGAATACACAGAGGTTCAGGGAAATATACCAGATCATAGATTACAACAGGTATGTAGACGGTGAGTAATCTTTACTGAAATTGTTGAAGGATATAAAGTTAAAATTCATTTTCTATGTAGAATATAAACATTGTAGCAAAAGGAAAAAAAAGGATGGTTATCAACATTTTCCTTTGTCTCAGTGTTTTTAAAATTCTGTAACACATATCAAAAAGTGTTTATGTTTGGAAATTGGATACAGTATGCATGATAAGTGACCCATCAATGAAAGATGGTCTAATTTACGCAGTTAATTGATTCCTAGAAAAGTAGAAGATAATGTTTAAATGACAAGAAAAAAAAAATAGATTTTGTAAATAATTTACTAAGCCATTTTCTCCTCCAGGTTCCACTACGATATTTGATAGGCAGTCTGTACATTAACTTTAAGTTACTATGGCAACCTATTAAAGAGCTGATATCTAGTCATGCTGACCGATTAGATAAGGATGTGTTTTGGGAAGTGTTTGGCAAACAGCTGAGCTTGGCTTCGGAAAACTGTAGTAAGTTTGACATGTGTGTTGTACATGTAGATCCATGCAATTTGTTTTCACCTTAATATGTCAACATCTGCTATTTTAATGAGTATGTGGTTTTAACATACATTGTGTGCCAATTTGCCAAATCTGACGTAGTCATCACTTTCTCATGCAGCCAGTGTTTAATTGAAACTCACTTTAAGTGGTGTTGAAACATTATCCTCCCGTAATAGGGTTTGTTGATTCACATTTTCAAGTTTGTTATTATTCTCAGGGGCCAAAGAAATAGCAGGAAGGTGTTTAAGTATTTTGCAGCCTTCTGTAAATGTTCAATATCTAAAACACAAATTTAAACGATTACTCGCCCAATATTTGTCAATATATACAGGGAAAACTTAACCAAGGTGAGAGTAAAGATTTTAGCCATCTTGATATACTTTTGTTTATTGTTTGATGTCAATATAAACATTTATTGCTGTAATAATTATGCCCCCTTTCGAAGAAAATGGGGGTATATTGTTTTGCAAGTGTCGGTAGGTCGGTCGGTCGGAAGGTCGGTCGGTCGGAAGGAAGGTCGGTCGGACGGTCGGTCAGAAGGTCGGTCGGTCTGTCCGTAGACCAAACTTTGTCCGGAGCATACCTCGAAAAGTATTGAAGATAGAATCATGAAACTTCATAGGTGGACAGATCTCATTATGGAGAGGTGCAGTGCACAAGAACCGTAACTCTGCCGATCAAATTTTTTGAGTTATTTCCCTTTGTTGATTTTATAACTTGATTCTTGTCCGGAGCATAACTCAAAAAGTATGTAAGGTAGAATCATGAAACTTTAAAGGTGGATAGATCTCATTATGGAGAAGTGCAGTGCACAAGAACCGTAACTCTGCTGATCAGATTTTTTGAGTTATTGCCCTTTGTTGATTTTCAAACTTGATTCTTGTCCGGAGCATAACTCAAAAACTATGTTAGGTAGAATCATGAAACTTAAGAGGTGAATAGATCTCATTATGGAGAGGTGCAGTGCACAAGAACCGTAACTCTGCCGATCATATTTTTGGAGTTATTGCCCTTTGTTGATTTTCAAATTTGATTATTGTCCGGAGCATAACTCAAAAAGTATGTAAGGTAGAATCATGAAACTTTACAGGTGGGTAGATCTCATTATGGAGAGGTGCAGTGCACAAGAAACGTAACTCTGTCGATCAAATTTTTTGAGTTATTGCCCTTTGTTGATTTTATAACTTGATTCTTGTCCGGAGCACAACTAAAAAAATATGTAAGGTAGAATCATGAAACTTTACAGGTGAATAGATTTCATTATGGAGAGGTGCAGTGCACAAGAACCGTAACTCTGCCGATCAAATTCTTGGAGTTATTGCCCTTTGTTGATTTTTACACTTCATTCTTAACCTTGCCTATTTCTCATGTCCTTTTACACATACAGCCTTAATATCTCACACATAGTTATACCTCCTATCAACATCGTTCACATTTAACCATGACCTTGGACCTTGTGACCTTGACCTTGGAGTTTGACCTACTTTAAAAAAAATAAACCCAGCATATATCTCATGACCTTTTACATATTTCACACATAGACACATCTTACCAAGACCTTTCACAATTGACCATGACCTTGGACTTTGTGACCTTGACCTTGGAGTTTGACCTACTTTTGAAAAACTTTAACCTGGCCAATATATCATGTCCTTTTACACATACAGCCTCGATATTTGACACATGGAAACCTCGGACCAAGACCTATCACATACGACTATGACCTTGGACCATGTTGCCTTGACCTTGGAGTTTGACCTACTTTTAAAAAAATTAAACTGGGCCTATATCTTATGTGCTATTACACATACAGCCTTGGTATTTCACACATGGACACATCTTACCAAGACCTTTCACATTTGACCATGACATTGGACCTTGTGACCTTGACCTTTGACCTACTTTAAAAAAACTATAACCTAGCCGATATATCAATTCCTTTTACACATACAGCCTTGATATTTGACACATGGACACCTACGACCAAGACCTTTCACATTTGACCATGACCTTGGACCTTGTGACCTTGACCTTGGTGTTTGACCTACTTTAAAAATACATTAACCTGGCCTATATTTCATTTCATTTTACAGATACAGCCTTGATATTTCACACATGGTCACTTCCAACCAAGATATTTCACTTTTGACCATGACCTAGGACCTTGACCTTGGAGTTTGACCTACTTTTAACAAACTTAAACTAGGCCTATATCTCATGTCCTGTTACCTATACAGTCTCAATATTTTACAAATGGACACCTCCTACCAAGACCTTTCACATTTGACCATGACCTTGGCCTGTGTGACCTTGACCTTTGATTTTTACATACTTTTAGAAATCTTTAACCTAGCCTTTGTCTTATGTCCTATTACACCTACAGCCTTGATATTTCACACATAGACACCTCCTACCAAGACCTTTCACATTTGACCATGACCTTGACCTTGGCATTTGGCCTACTTTTAAAAACTTTAACCTGGCCTATGTTTCATTTTACTTTTACATATACAGCTTTGATATTTGACACATAGACACCTCCTACCAAGACCTTTCATATTTGACCATGACCTTGGACCTTGTTAACTTGACCTTGGACTTTGACCTACATCAAATATAGGCCCTTGAGGGGGCATATATGTTTTACAAACATCTCTTGTTTCCTTTAGGAAGCCCACCAGCACTGACAAACACCCAGACAGAGTTGCCAGAAGATTGTAATGAACTAGAAGAACTGTTTGTAACCAATCTGGATGAAGTCACAGACACAGATGAAAAACCTGACTTCACAAGCTTCAGAATACATCTCTGGAAATCCATGCATTTGTTCCCTGAACAGTGTGAACCCAGATCTGAAGTCTTTGTGCCCTTGTTCTTTGATTTTCTGAAGTAAGTATTTTTTCATCAATTTTTGTTTTTGAATTCAGATTCAGAAATTTTGGTTATTATATTGTTATCAATGTAAAATAGACAAGCCAGAGAATTGTTTTTTTTTTTTAAATATTATTTTGAAGGCAAGGAAGATACCTCTCATACATAAAAACACAATATGAACATTGTCTAAAAAATTAATTATGATTTCAACTTATGCTTATATTTCAGAGCCGAGCCCGGATAGCTCAGTCGGTTACATTGGAGTCTGTCAATCCAGGGGACTCGAGTTGGAACCTCAGCTCGGCCAGTATCCATTCTGACATTTGACAAAAGTCATTTGTCTCTCACCAATGGGTGTGAATCATCTATGTGAGAGAGCAGCTGGAGTCTCGGTTTAGATATTGTGGTTGTACTGGTGCGAGAAATACCAGGAACCCAAGGTTAGGTGCTCCAGCCGCCGCGATATTAACATAGAAGTTGAAAACGGCGTAAAACCCCAATAAAATCAAAGTTTATATTTCAGTGCAGAATTAGGTTGTGCTGTTAAAAATAAGCATGAATCTTACAGTTTAAACAATTTCAAGATGCTTTAAAAAGGTAATCTAAAATTTATGAAAATCAATTTAATTTGGGTTTGATTGTTGCATTGTTTTTAAATTTGCAAAAAAGTGCACATTATTGCTATTAATGATAAACTATGTGTTACAGGCTAGAGTATTACACCAAGGACCAAGCTCCAACACAGGACATTACTAAAAAATCTCCCAAAGCCTCATCAGTTGTCAGAGATGAAAAGGCAGACGAAGCAGAGGATGAAATCTCTGACCCAGTAACAAGTGATATAAAAGTTACGGAGGAAGGAATTGATGGCACATCCATCACAAGGCGTTACAGAACTAGAAGTTCGAGTAATCAGGAGGAGATGGAAATTGACACTGTTAAAACGAAAGGTAGGTCAAAACTTACAATACTGTGATAGTCCTTTTTAACTACACTTGTTTTTATACGCCGCCGGAAGCGGGCGTATATTGGAGTCATCTTCTCCGTCTGTCTGTCCATCCATTCGTCAGTCCATCTGTCCGTACATCCATCCACTTTTCTTGTGAGCGCAACTCCTCCTAAGTTTCTTGCTGGATCTTTGTGAAACTTGGTCAATGTTTTCACCTCAATTGGTAGATGTGCATGAAGGAAGGATTTTATAGTTCATTGATTTTTGTCTGAGTTATGCCCCCTTAAAACTTAGTTTCTGGGAGTGGCAGCGTATATTGTGACCATGGCACTCTTGTTGCAGTTTGGGAAAGGGTTGATATTATCAGGAGCAGATGGAACAAGATGTTGTTTCTAATGTCGAAACAGAAAGTTGATTGAAACTCTTATTCAGAGGTATGGATAAGAGGGTGATTATGGCTTTTGAAGTTTTCAAAATGTAAAATATCTTTCAATGTTCATCAAACCCTATGTTGTGGGTACTCATTGGAACTGTCTCAAGGTGGGGCATCAAAAAGTGTTAATGTATTGGAATAGATTGAAATTTTGTCCACTTTTCGACTTGGAATTCAAGTCCCTAGAACTGGGTTTGAAATTTGCCCTTGTGGTTAAACATGTTTGTGTTTTTAAGGGCTTATGTCTAGGGCTGTGGTTCTTACTTATTAAAGGGAGATAATTTGAAAAAATTCGAAAAATGGTCAAAGATGGCATTTCCTTCACTAGAAAATTATATGAAGAAAAAATAGAGTAAGTTCACCGTTTATCGACACCTTAAGCTTTCACATTTATTATTATGACTCGTAGGTATCATTCATTTAATTTCTTGCAAGATTCATGTAATGACACTTTTCATTGGTCATTTCTTCGTAGTGTATACGTATTTTGCACTTTTCAGCCAATAAAATTCGTGATTACAATGTAGGCGGTGAAACAGTAAAATTTTCAACATTTCCCTTTTATCGACACCCTCTCTCCCTATTATCGACACCCAATATTTTTCTTTAGAAAATAAGGACTTTACTTGTTTTTTGTAACCATTTTCAAGGCATGACCCAGATTTGACATTGCTGCTTAAATTTGCTGTGGAAAACATTGAGAGAAAAGAGAGAATTGTTGATAATCGTTAATTTTTCCTTTCCTTCTCCCTTGATAATTTTAATGTTATGCTATTAACTTCTTTCACTTGTGACACTAATTAAAAATATTTTCACGTCTGCAACTCCATTCAAAAAGTGTAAGTATCTAAATCTGCGATGTCTTGGGTGGGATTTATTTGATTTGTAAATAAAAATGATTCATGCGAAGTGTGGAGAAAACTTCGCTTGTTAACACATTTGTGAAAAAGACGCCAGTAGCATGAGGAAACTTATGAAATCGCTGTGGAAAAAGGATAAACCATTCAACATCATAAGAATATCCGGTTAAATGGTTTGTTTTTTAAACCATGCATCCATACAAAATGCGACTATCCTCCATGATGGACAGACACAAAAAATGAAAGTGTTGGCTCTGTAAATGTGATAGGCCTACCTTGTCACTTAATTATTCCAATTAATGATTTAATTTATCCACAACCCTATTCAATTAAAACTTTATCTGCACACCATGAAAATTAAACAAGGGTGCCTCTAAAAAGCGTGTATTTTGTGAACAATGTGTAAAGTATTGAATAGCAGGTGTTGTCGGCTTTGTTTGATGTTCACAAAGTTTCCAAAACAGTCTGTGGTGTGACGAATATATGACGTCATTTTGTTCCGACAAAGGAATGTGAAACAGCGTGCGGACTTGCCTGTCAATCAATCATATTAATCATGGATGGGTGGAGACTGACAAACTGTTTAAGCCAATCAATTCAGCGGTTGTACGGCATAGATAACTCTGTATGTAAGACCATCGTAAATTAGGGGATGCTTTTCCCGAGTGTTTTGGTGACTAACCAATGAGTTTTTACTCTTTCAAACTAAGTAACAGGGCGGTACCCTTTACAGGGGTCAAATTATTCCCCATCTGCATTAAGTTTTAGGCTATAGCATAAGTTTAAACTATTGTGACCTTTGTGATGGATTAAAGAATGTTTGTTACAAAGTAAGACTTGTCATTTTTATTCATGTATGTTAATCTTTAGTTGGGAATTTGAGCAAATATAAAATACGATTTTCAGATGACAATTTTAAATACGTATTTGTCCTATTTTACATTTAAATGGTAGGTAAACTACAGGCATTAACATCACTTCTACTTTTCAACATTAGGGTACGGCTAGATGCGATGTCTTAGCCACAAACTTGATGATTGGTAATGGTTGGTATTGGAAACCAAGATGATGACTAAAGGTTTTGGTTGCATTATTGCAACTAGGGTAGCGACCAGATCGTAGCCTATATAATCTGGTGACCAAATACATCCCAATTGAAATAATTACTAATACAATTAGCTACCATTTACAACGTGTACAAATTATCAGATTTTCATGTAGTCTACGTAAACTAAAGCCTCAGAATTTCCTTTTTAGAAGCACTTTTTCGGTGGGTGTCGATATTAGGGAAACCATGACTAATCTTTCCTAATTATCGACACCCATAGATTTTACAGAAATTGAAAGGCAATACACATTTAACAGTTTAAAATGTAAAGGATAACATATTTTAAGCTAAATGAATGGTATACGCAGGGAAAATATGCCAGATAAAAGTTAAGAATTTTCAAGAAAAAAATTCAACCAGGCTTATCTCGGAAGTTAAGACTGACCCAAATTTATGATGATCCTGAAAAACATGGACAAGAATGTGGCCTACAAACTCCAAAATTGCATCTTTAAGTGTTGACATCGCAAATATTGATATTTTCATATCAGGAGCGAGGCTGGAATCGTATTTATCATAAAATCGTGGGGGTGTCGATAAATGGACAGTGTCGACATTAGGTGAACTTACTCTACTGTTGAATTGTTAATAGATTAATTCAGAAATGGGTATAGCATGAATATTTAGACCTCAAGTATTTGAATTATTTATGTTGATTTTAAAGTGTTTTAATAATTTACACAATATAAAATAAACAAAATTACTGTAGAAAGTGATTGTGCTGTTGGAAAAACTTGCTACTGAAGCTACTTACAGGGTACATTGTTACTCATTTAGCTTTAGGGAAAGTCCCCAGAACTGGGTCAGAAATTGGCTCTTGTTGTTACACAGGTCAGTGCTAGTCAGGGCTCACTGGTAGGGCTGTGATGCTTGTCAGAGCTGGTGAGTGACTAGGATGTATTTTCAAAGCAAAGATCTGCAAGTAATGTCACTAGACATTTACTCAATGGGGCTTATTCAATGAAAGCACTTTTGTTTTATGTTTTAAGTGTTTAAAGATTCAGAGACTCCTAAAAAATATTAAGGATGTATTTATAGCTTGCCTGTGACGAAAGCATGACAGTCATGCCCTCGGGTGTCAACGTCTGCAAAACTTTTACCTGCCCATATCTACAGATACATTTTTGATATTACACAAATGGATACCTCTAATCAAGATCTTTCAAGTTACACCTTGATCTCGGCATATGAACCAGTTTCTATACTCCCTGAAGAGAAAGCATATAGCATCCATCCATCATTCCGTCCATCCAGAGCAGGGTTGGCAATCGACCGGTCAATATGAGTATTGACCGGGCCGGCGGTCAATACTGGTTTTAACCGGTCAATACTGGTCAATACTGGTCGATTGGTGGTCGATTGGTGGTCGATTGGTCAATTGAAATGGTCAGTTGGAAAATACTCACATATGATAACCCTACTTAATAGACCCTACATAATTTCTATATAAGAATATAACTACAGTCAAATATATTAAGAAAGGGTTTAAAAGTGGCCATCATAATCATCAAAAGCAATCAAACAAACATTGACTCAATCAAAATTTTACTGTACAAAAATGACACACTTCTTCAAAGAGTACAGCTGGTTCAAATTAGGGGTATTTTCAGCTTATTATCCTACACCTTATTGTGAAGATAAGAGGTGTGAACTTGTTATGAAAACCTTGATTGGTAGCCAACACATCAAAGAGGATGATTTAATCTTTAATTGCTTTTTGACAAACAAAGGCCAATGGCCAATCAAAACTGTGAAATTACTGGACCTGTCACTCAAACTTATGGAAGGTGTGTCCAGCTTGTATGAGGTTGACCAATGAGAGGGGCTGAAATTTATGGATATGAATTTGACACCTGTGTTTATTCAGATGTGTGAAAGTGTGATCATTCTGTTATCTATTATTGATCAGTTAACTGGACTTTACTGGATATTAACTGGATATTAACTGGATATTAACTGGATATTAACTGGATATTTAATCTAAGTGTCAAACAACAGTTGTGTCAAAATGAAGCCAAAGGACCCTATCTGGAACTTTTATAGTGTACTTAGTGATGACAAAAGGACTTCTGTGAAGTGCTTGGACTGTAAGACTGAAGTTAGTGCTAAGGTACTGAGAATGAAAACACACCGTGAAAAGTGCCCTGCACTCATGAAAGCCAGATCAAATCCACTCAAAAGGACTTTTGACCATATTTCTGAGACGACAGAGCCAACCACACCCAGTACATTAGAACAAACCACACCTAAGACAGAAACTACAGAACAACACTGTGAACAACCAATGACGAAGAAGGTTAAACTTCAGCAGCGATGTGTCAGCAGCTTTGGGGTTTCAACAGATCCAAACATGTGGGAGCAGCTTGACGACCAAATAGCCAAACTCTTCTACGCCTGCAACCTACCTTTCAACATAGCTGATCACCCTGAGTTTCGCAAGACTGTAGAGCTTCTACGGCCTGGCTACCAACCTCCTGACAGAAAAGAAATTGGTGGGCGTCTACTAGACAAGACTCATGAGAAGCTGACAACTAAGATGAAGACCCAGCTGCAGGGCAAAGACGTTGTAATGATGCAAGATGGTTGGAGTGATATACATAACACCCCAGTGATTGCCACCAGTCTCCACTGTGACGGTTCAGCATACTTCCTGTCAGCTATTGATACCGGTACAAACAAAAAGACAGCCTCCTACTGTACATCCGTCGCTCAAGATGCTATTCAAGAAGCCAAAGACTTGTATGACTGTAAAGTGACTGGTGTTGTGACTGATAATGAGAAAAAGATGGAGGTTATGAAACAGAACCTGAGAGAAGCAGACCCTGAGTTGACTGCCTATGGTTGTTCAGCACATTGGCTTAATCTACTGGGACAGGACATCACACCATCACAAGTAATCAGCCAAGTTGTCGAGGTGAACAAGTACTTCAGAAATCATCATGTGCCGGGTGCTTTGCTCAGTGAAATGTCGGGCTCAGTGAAACCACAGCTTCCAGCAGATACCAGATGGAACAGTCAACTGAAGTGTATTGAGACTTTTGTGCGAAACAGACCGTTTATGATGCTGATTGTGGCTCAGAATGAAGACCTGATAGAAACTAGAATCCGAAATCTCATTCACAATGTTGGACTGTACAATGAAGTGAAGAATCTCCAGAGTCAACTCCAGCCCATCTCATCAGCCCTCAACAAGCTACAGTCAGATTCAGCAACTATAGCCGACGCCTGTGAAGTATGGCTTGACCTGCTCCAGTCACCTGATCTACAACCATACAGTGAGAAGATGAAGCATCGGTACCAGCAAGCTATGACACCAGACCACTACCTAGCCAACATTCTACATCCAGTGTACAGAGGCAAGAAACTTGAACCCAGCCACGTCAGTAGTGCGCAAGAAATGTTGTTAGAAAGTAATCCTGATGCTGTGCCTGATTTGTTGGACTTTATGACAGACGCTGTAAATCTACCCAAAGTGTTAATGCATGAATCAGTGATTAGTAAGACAAAACCTAAAGTGTGGTGGACCTCTGTTGAACGCTCAAACACAGTGAACAAGACTATTTGTAAGTTAGCGATGAAGCTTCTAGCTATGCCTTCAAGTTCAGCTTCCATAGAGCGCGTGTTCTCCAACTTTGGAATTATTCAAACCAAACTACGAAACAGACTTGGACTTCAGAAAGCAGCAAAGCTTGTGTTCTGTTATCGTATCCTACGTGGTAAGGAAGATATTGACTGGTAGAATGTGACAATCATGAATGTGCTAATATACAGACTTACAAAAATGTGCTTATAACTGTGCTGACTTAAATTTGCTTGTGCTAGTAAAAATCATTATTCTAAAAAGTGTGCTTATGAGAAACTGTGACTAGATCTATATGAGTATATGGATTTTTGTTTGATCATAATGTGACCTATGTGAATATGTGTTGTTGAAAATAAAATAAATAAAATTAAAAAAAAACTGTTGTGGTAGCCAAAAGCCACCTGATGAGTACCTTTGGCAGGGTCGAAACAGTCCATTTTTCAATTTCAAGGATATGAATGATGAATAATAACAATAACAAAAAGAATAACCAGTTTTTCAGTTGGCTATCAGAATTTTTCAATTGACCATTAAAATTTTTCAAATGACCACTAGAATCTTTGAATCAACCACCAATCGACCACCAAAATTTTTCAATTGACCACTAGAATTTTTCAATTGAACACCAATCAACCACCGAAATTTTTCAATTGGCCACTAGAATTTTTCAATTGACCACCAATCGACCACCAAAATTTTTCAATCGACCACCAAAATTTTTCAATTGACCACCAAAATTTTTCAATTGACCACCAATCGACCACCAAAATTTTTCAATCGACCACCAATCGACCACCAATCGACCACTTAGAGTATTGACCGGGGCGGTTTTAACCGGTTAAAACCGCCCGGTTAAAACCGGGCGGGCGGTCGATTGCCAACCCTGATCCAGAGGGATTTCTCCAATCTCCATAACCCTTGGGCCAAATCAAATGAAACTTTCCATGTGAACTGTATGATATAACTCTGAGGTACTTTTCCTCACTTGGATTTGAGACCTGGCCCCGGTTTCTCGAAAAAACTTAAGTATGATCTCATGCTCAAATCTGAGCACCGTGCTCAAATCGCACGAAATCCACTTGAACTTCAATCAAGTAACCTCCAACGTTGAAGAGTATCCCTTTGAAGTTGAGCATATTCTCATGAGAATATACTTAAGCAGACATGGCGAAGAACCAGAAATCTTTGTCAGACATTCGGTCTGACAGTTCCAAATAATCTGTCAGACTGAACAAAATTTTGTCGGACCGATCTATCACTGACAATCTTACAGATCAAAATTTGTGTCAGACAGTGGGACTGACAGTAGCAAAAAGATCATTAGACCGAGGGAATTTTCATCAGACATGTCTGCTGGTCCGACGGTCTTCGCCATGACTGCTTAAGTTTTTTCGAGAAACCGGGGCCTGGTCATGGGAATAGGGAACTTAAGGTAAAATACAGTTTTTCTCTATTTTCTCCTAGTCTTATGGCCAGAACTTGATTAAATTTCATATTTGAGTAGCAAATCAAATGCCCTTGACCATAAACTTTTTGAAATTTGTGTATAAAAAATATGTCATGGAAAAGGGGGGGGGGGGCTTAATGTTTGTTAGCTTTACGTTAGCTCTCTGTGTCCCAGCAACAAACTAACATTGGCCACAACTTTTGATTAGCAGGAGATATAACCTTCATATTTCACATGAGCATTGCTTTTGACAAGACAAGAAACTGTTTCAATTTATTGCATACATTTTTGTGACAATGCCTTATTCGGTTAGCATAGTCCGTCTCTTACTGCTCTTGTGTGGAGTTGGAAGTGACAGCTAGTTTGTGATTTGACGTTGCTGAGTTTCTTTAATCAGGAGCAGATGGAACAAGATGTTGCTTCTGCTGCCAAAACAGAATGTTGATTGGAACTGTTATTCAGAGCTATGGATAAGTGGGGGATTATTTTCAAAATGTAAAAGATCTTTCAATGTTCATCAAACCCTATGTTGTGGGTACTCATTGGAACCGTCTCAAGTTGGGGCATCAAAATGTGTTAATGTATGGGAATGGCTTATGGCAATATTTTGTCCCCTTTTCTACTTGGAATTTAAGTCCCTAGAACTGGGTCCGAAATTTGCCCTCGTAGATGAACATGTCCGTGTTTTTAAGGGCTCACTTCTAGGGCTGTGGTTTTTGTCACTTATTAAAGGGAGATAATTAAAAAAAAATCGAAAATTGGTCAAAGATGGCGTTTCCTTCATTAAAAGTGTATATGAAGTAAAAGTAATGTTGAATTGTTAAAAGATTTAATTCAGAAATGGGTATAGCATGAATACTAAGACTATTTAGACTTCAAGTATTTAAATTATTTGTGTTGATTTAAAAGTTTTCTAATTATTACACTATATAAAATAAACAAAATAAGTGTAGGAAGCGATTGTGCTGTTAGAAAAACTTGCTACTGAAGCTACTTACAGGGTACATTGTTACTCATATAGCTTTAGGGAAAGTCCCCAGAACTGGGTCAGAAATTGGCTCTTGTTGTTACACAGGTCAGTGCTAGTCAGGACTCACTGTAGGGCTGTGATGTTTATCAGAGCTGGTGAGTGACTAGGATGTATTTTCAAAGCAAAGATCTGCAAGTAATGTCACCAGACATGTACTCAATGGGGCTTATTCAATTATAGCACTTTTGTGTTTTTAGTCGGAATCGAATATTTTAAGAGTCAGGTACTCATAAAAAACATTTAGGACATATTAAAAGCTTGTCTGTGACGAAAGCCTCGGAAGAGCTATGGTCATACCCTCGGGTGTCGGCGTCAGCAAAACTTTTACCTGCCCATATTCTTTTTACATGTACATCTATGATATTACACAAATGGATACCTCTAATCAAGATCTTTCATGTTACACCATGACCTCTGACCTTGTAACCTTGACCTTGGTGTGTGAACTAGTTTTTATGCTCCCTGAAGGAAAAGCATATAGTCACTGCTTTGTCTGTCTGTGCTTCCATCATTTGTCCGTCTGGAGGGATTTCTCCATAATCCTTGGGCCAAATCAAATGAAACTTACCATGTGAACTCCCTATGATATGACACTGAGGTACTTTTCCCACTTTTTGGATTTAAGACCTTGTCATGGGAAAAGGGGACTTAGGGTAAAATACAGTTTTTCTCTGATTTCTCCTAGTCTAATGGTCAGAATTTGATGAAATTTCATATTTGAGTAGAACATCAGATGCCCTTGACTATAAATTATTGCTTGGATAAAATGTCAAAGCCTTAAGATTTTGTTAGCTTCTTCAGACAAAGCTCAAAGAAGACGTCAAACCCACAGACCATTTACAAGAAGCAGAGGTTCAATAGATACACAGGAAGACTCTGTCAGTAGCGAAGAGGAGGAATCAGAAAATGAAGAAGAAATGTTAGAGGAAAAGGAGAAATCAGAGCAAGATGATGATGACCAACAAGACATGGCTGATGAAACTACTACTACTGCTGCAGATGATAATGATGATAATGAAACAACAACAACATCAGCAACCGATGAGAGTAATGCTGGTGGACGTGGGAGGAATGTTGGTGGAAAAGGAAAGAAGGCAGTGGCTGCGACACTACTTGTACAGCTGGGGTTGTTTGGGAAGTTCAGAAATCCTACTTCTGTTCATAAACATGAAGACTTGAAAGAAGTCTATTATCAGGTGAATATAAAAGATTTGATTTGGTTTGAATTATATCAATGTACAAATATGTGATAACGACAAATAATCCTATGTGCAGATGGCAACCAAATATACAGATCGTTTATTTATTGCATTTGAGTGAAAGAAAGAAAATACTGTACAAGAAAAAACTGGTCTCCAACATTTTCCAACATTGTGCTCAGCAATATTTACAATATTCCCTACAACTTGTTATTGGTTTAATTAAGGAAAGGGTTTTGAGTTGGTAAGAGCACCTTCATAAATCGTAAAGCTGGTATCTAGCCTCTAAATAAATAAAATTTATGTTTTTTAATTGCTTTCTTTTGAACAGATGTTGTTACACAGAAATCCTGGGGTTCAAAAAGCTGCTTTCACATGCTTTGCAGCATACAAGGATGAATATCTAGTCCCTTACAAGTAAGTTTTCACTTTAAAATTGGATACTAATGCAAAGATTGATGCAAATGCATAACTGATATAGAAATAAACAAGGCATTTTTTTTTCAAATTGTTCTCTGACACTTAATGAGAAATACAGAATTTTTTTAGTTTGTTATATCTAAAACAACTTTTAAGTTTGTTTAAATGTTACTGATAGGCCCTATTCTTGTTGGTTGTGTTCACAATTTATTCTCAAAACACACAGAAAAATCTGGAAAATTATAACTGCAATTGCTTTAATATTTTGTCTGTTACATAAAATGAATTTATTCCATGAAATTTATCCAGGTAAAAGATTGATTTCAATGTCATTTGACATGCATATATATTGGAATGTTAGCCTTTGAAAAGATGCAATTATATGGTAAAAGAGATCAATGTCGCAAACTTTTTGTAATTCTCCAATTTGTTTTTCTTGTAGAGAGAATTTTCAGCGTATATTGGACAAGAAAACATTCAAGAATGAGCTTGATATGTTCAGTATAGACAATACAAATGGTGTAATAGAGCCAGCCCATAGACAAGATGTTCTAACTATACTCATGAGGTAAATTTGTTAACCCTTTCACAAACAAGACCTGGTTTTGGTGTCCTTTTAGAAAATGTTTGAGAAAACATTGGGGTAAAGTAAGATATGTTCCTTATAGACAATACAAATGGTGTAATAGAGCCAGCCCATAGACAAGAAGTACTCACAATATTAATGAGGTAATGTAATATTTTAACCCTTTTCCAAACAGCAAAAATTTAGGGTGGTCCAATTTGAAAGCTGCAGTGGCAGACTATTAAATGGATGTTGATAAAGCTAGCAATTGTGATTGAAATAGCACAGATGTGAGAAAATATTTTTAGGAAAGATGGAGAAAATGCTGATTACCAGCATTTTCTTCTTTGAACACAATCTTCTTTGGACACAATTTTTTCTCAAGTCTGTTCTAATATAGGGAAATCAAAAACATTTCTAGTTTGGGAAAGGGTCAAAGCTACAACATTGGTGAGCACATGTAGTAATAAACCTATGTACAAGATGTATTGACAATACTCATGAACATTCCTTGTAAAATAGATGGGGCCTTAGCGCAGTTGGTAGTGCATCTGCCTCTCATTCGAGAGGTCCCGGATTCTATACCCGGCTGCGGCAAATACCCTTTCTGACAAAATTGTCACCCACCAATGGGTTTAAATTGTTAACCTAAGTGAGCGAGCAGCTGGAGGCTCGGTCAGGGTGTTGTGGTAGTACTGGTTTGAGAAACAACAGGAATCCATGGTTAGGTGCTCCAGCTGCCACGATATGACCCTGGCAATTGAAAACGGTATAAAACCCCAATAAACTCAAACTCCTTATAAAATAAGTAATCAATGCTTTTTCACCCATTACCAGAATAACCAATTGCCCATAACCAAAATTTTGTACTGTTCCAATTCAAAATGTGTTGCAGATGACAATTTCAAGTTGATGAAATTTAAGAAAATCTTTGCATTTTGGGTTAGAAAACACTGTGGATAATGAAGAAATTGCTTGTCACAAGCAATTTCTTCATTTTCCACAATGTTTTCTCAAGCACTTCACTTGAGAGGTGTCAAAAAGCGTCACTGTGTGGGATTAGGTTAAGGTATATGCCTTACGTGAACAATGAATTCACAGCATCTGTTAGGTTTTCGTTCTGTCATGCTTTGAAAAAAAAGTAGAGCATTGAACATTGAAGGTTATCATTTATTTGTATAAACATTTGTAAAAATACTTTATGTTACTTTAAATTTGCTTTCAGGATCCTATATGGTAGAATGTATTCCAAGACTGGCATGGGATCTGCAGGGAGAGGGATGGGTGCACGTCAATCCATCATTTTACGATTTCTGAACGGATGTCATGAAGATGAACTGAAGATATTTATAGACCAGATATTTGAGCATTTCCAACACTTTGTATCTGGTGAGTACAAATTCTCTTGCTGAATCAAATTGTTGTAAATAAGGTGTAAAATTCTTGTATCGCAAATCTGCAATGTCACAAAAATCAACATTTTGCATTATCTGTTCTGCTAACCTTGCATTTTGTTGAAACTTGTTATTGTGAGTTCCAATTTTGCAGAGGACCTTCTTTAAAAAAAAAGTCTCATTTTATCTGTTTGCTATTTGTGCATTTTCAGACAATTTGTTCACCAAGGTCAAAGAGATAAGGGCAACTGTGGATTTGACAAAGATTTTATCCTTGAAGAAAGCACAAAGGTAAGCCAAGTAAGAAGAATTTGTTAGAAGTTGAAATAAGGTAGTGTGGTACTATCATGCTGCAAACTCCTAGAGGTTTGAAGATATATTTAAAACATCATGAATAAATTTACCTTATATTGATATCAAAGCCCCACAAACAAAGTTTGGGGGTATATAGGAAACCATGGATATAGTCTCTCCATCTATCTGTCTATCCATCTACATTTCTCATGAGCGCAAGTCCATCCAAATGGCAGGACAAAAAATGATTCTCATAAACAATCAATATGTCATGCTATTTGGGTGAAGCAATGTCTTTGCTCTCGTCAACCTAGGGAGTTAATTTGACTTAAAATTTGTGATCCATGCGGGTGGGGTATTAGTCCGCTGTGTGCTAGTTCTTGCTTGATATGCAATTTACTGCTGTATGTGTTTCAGGAATTATCTTCCTTTTGTCAATTTTATGATATAGTATGTTTTGATCAATGTCTTTCCAGTTGGGGAGACATTCAGGTCACACTCAGTAAAGGGGCAAGCTATTTTCAAATTATTTATGTTCTTTGTTCCTGATGTTGTCAAAACATTTATGTTTTGCATTTCAGTGTATTGAGTTCGATTGAGCTGATTCTGAAGAAACTTGGACACATGGTGGACAGTTATCTCCCCTCTATTATACAAATAACTGTGGGTCTGGGTACTCTTTGCACAGTATGTTTGGAACAGAGAGATAGGATCATGCCCTATGCTGTCAATGTGCTTAAAACAATGAGAAAAGTGGCATTCTCAAGGCTTACCGAGGTAAGATTTTAGAACGCTTTATCGGCCTAAGATTTACATCACAGTGACAAAGATTGGTCTAAATATTGTTGTTACTGTATTATAATCATTTGCTGCATGAAAAGTAATTTGTGTTACAAGCCACAGTTTAAGGACTAACTTGTTCATAGCCGTCTTGACTAGGACAATCTATATATACAGTTAACGCTCATTATGTCAACAAAAGAAAATATGGTTCCTTTCTCATAAATAGATATCCAAAATGATCAACAAATTGATTATGATACAAATATAGCTATTAAAATGTAAAAGGAGAGAAATTGCTTGTCTTGAGCATTTTCTTTCCCATTTCTACTTTATTTCAAATTATGAACATACTGGATGAGCAATAACTTAATAAATATCAGTTTAATTGAAATTGGACAAAATTGGATAAGTCAAACTCTGGATATCTATAAAATGACAACCCTTTTGACTTCGACACAACAAGTGTCAACTGTTTATTTAATCATTTTCTTGCAGATATTCACTGATTACGAGACTTACAAATGGAAGACCACAGAAATAGACGGTTTATTTGAGGGCATGATATGGAGGAGACTTGACAAACTCTCTAGTGATGGATGTGTCAGACCTAATGCCATTCTTAACTTTTTCTCCGTTTTGATTTTTGGTCTTTGTAGGTATAAAACATTGTGGAAAATGAAGAAATTGCTTGTGACAAGCAATTTCTTCATTTACCACAAAGTTTTCCAATGCCTTGTTGGGCCTCTTAAGGTGTTTGCTGTGTGGTAATGGATTAAGGAATAGTATGTTTATAGTCGTCTTGACAGTGCAAAACCTTGTAACTACAACTTTTATCAAGCTGTTGTTACGATGTTTTGCATTAACAACGACAATATTTTTGATAATATACTTTCAGATATTCACTGATTACAAGACCTACAAATGGAAGACTACAGAAATAGATGATATATTTGAGGGCATGATATGGAGGAGGCTTGACAAACTCTCTAGTGATGGATGTGTCAGGCCTAATGCCATTCTTAACTTTTTCTCTGTTTTGACAGGTTACGAGGTTTTGCATAAACACCGATGATATATATTTAGTTATATTATTGCTTTTCAACAAAAACCTTGTATCTACAGCTTTAAGCAAGCTGTAGTTACGATGTTTTGCATTAACACAGACAAAATTCAATCACATTCTTGCAGATATTCACTGATTACGAGACCTACAAATGGAAGACTACAGAGATTGACGGTATATTTGAGGGCATGCTATGGAGACGGCTTGACAAACTCTCTAGTGATGGATACATCAGGCCTAATGCCATTATTAACTTTTTGTCGGTGCTTACAGAATATCAAGCTGGTTTTGACAGAATATCAAGCTTTCATTACAAAGTTTTGCATTAACAATGACAATATATTTAATCTTATCATCACTTTTCAACAAACACCTTGTATCTACAGCTTTAAGCAAGCTGTAGATAAGAGGTTATTGTTGAAAAAGTGACTATATACTTACAGATTTTCACTGATTACGAGACCTACAAATGGAAGACTACAGAAATAGACAGTGTATTTGAGGGTATGATATGGAGGAGGCTTGATAAACTCTCTATTGATGGATGTATTAGGCCTAATGCTATTCTTAACTTTTTCTCCGTTTTGACAGACAATCAAGCTGCAGTTACAAGGTTTTGAATTAACACGGACCATATATTTAATTATATCATCGCTTTTCAACAAAAACCTTATATGTACAGCTTTAAGCAATCTGTAGATACGAGGTTATTGTTGAAAAAGTGACTATATACTTGCAGATATTCACTGATTACGAGACCTACAAATGGAAGACTACAGAAATAGACGGTATATATGAAGGCATATGGAGAAGGCTTGAAAAACTCTCGAGTGATGGATGTATTAGGCCTTATGCCATTCTTAACTTTTTCTCCGATTTTACAATTTATCACATTTGATATTACAAGGTTTTGCATCAACACCAACAATATATTTAGTTATATTATTGCTTTTCAACAAAAACCTTGTATCTACAGCTTTAAGCAAGCTGTAGAAACGAGGTTATTGTTGAAAAGGTGACTATACTTGCAGATATTCACTGATTACGAGACTTACAAATGGAAGACTACAGAAATAGACGGTATATTTGAGGGTATGATATGGAGGAGGCTGGACAAACTCTCTAGTGATGGATGTGTCAGGCCTAATGCCATTCTTAACTTTTTCTCTGTTTTAACAGAGTATCATAGGTAATGTTTTTTCTGGAATTTCTGTTTTTGTTCAGGAAATGAAACTCGGCACAGCTGCACATGTAGTATGTGTAGTTGTTCATCCTTTTGTCCATTTGTAGAATAAATTGTCAGAACATCAGACTAAGATCCCATTATGAAAAAGATTTGATTAACACCAAATTGATTGTTTATCAATTTCCTTTGAAACATAAAAACTAGACATTTGCCTTACTGTTATTATCTTGGAGTATTTATTCAAGATTTGTGAAAAGTGAAATTGCTTATATCAGCCTGTTGTCAAACAGAGTCTTTACAGTTGGTACTGTTACCTCTGCAAGAGAACAATATGGATCAAGATCAGACTGCATTACATTGCAGGTATTTCCCGTTGCTGGTCAAACATCACGAGGCAGACATCCAGTCCACACCAATTAATCAGATCATCAAGCTTCTCTGTAATCCAGATGTGACTGGTTCTGTGACCAGTGTTATTCTAAACATGATAAACAATCTTCTGAGTGACCCTGATGAGGAGGAACTAGATTTAACACCAGTACCAGTCAACCATGTCATACCACTGAAAGAAGGTAAGAATATGGCAGACTTTGTTTTAGACTTCTGCCAAGCTATGTCTTAGCTATAAGCTATAACTCCAAACAAATATTAAGCCATTACCAAATGACAAAATTTTAGACTTTTCCAATTTGAAAGGTGTTGCAGACGATAATTTCAAGTTGGTGAAATTTCAAAAATCTTTCCATTTTGGGTTAGAAATCATTGTGGAAAATGCAGAAATTGCTTATTGCAAGCAATTTCTTCATTTTCCACAATGATTTCACAAGCCTTTTCTTGTGAAGGAGTCAAAAGGCGTCACTGTGCAGTAATGGGTTAAATTAATAGCCCCAGCTATTTGATGTCATTTCCTCTGAAATAGGTGTACCATCTGAAAAACTCAGGAAAACGGGCTATTACGCCTGGATGAAAACAGCGGACTAGTCAGTGTCGAGGTAAAGGAAGATTTTGATTTGCTGACACAGATTGGGGGTGAATCTAATAGATAGATGAGCCTTGTTTCCCAACAATGGCTGAAGCTATAGTCCCAATTAAAGTTGGCCCATATTTCTTCTGTTATGTCATAAAAGATTTTCTCATTATGATTTGTACAGATAGACTTGCCTTGCCATACCTATATAATGGTTCTATCATTGCTAGGATGTTAATTTTCTTTTCAACAGCATTTTGGAGAATCATGTAATCACAATTCTTCACATTCAGTGGTCTTTCTGCTTCTCAATCTATCTATGTATACTGCCTAAACTTCCTTGTTGTTTGACCGGCAGGTGTGTTCATTTACCCATTGAAAGTGCTATTCTATAAGAAGCCCTTTAATAGCAAGTTTAAGTTGTTTCTAACGCCTCTTATTTTTACATCACCTGAGCACACTGAGTTTCTTGTGTGTGTCCACTGTTCACTGCATTGTGACAAACTGTCTCGTAATTTCTGGCATTTAACCCTTTACCACACACTGACTCTTTTTGACTCCTCAAAAGATAATGGCTTTGGAAAACATTGTGGAAATTAAAGAAATTGCTTGTGACAATCAATTTCTTTATTTACCCAATGTTTTCAACCCCAAAACACAGCAAAAATAAAACTTTCATTCACTTTAAATTAGGGCCGGTGTGAATTTTTGCTGTCTGATAATGGATTTACATTTTGATCCATTTATCTTTCAGATGTACCTATTGGTGTAGCCATGTTACAGCCCCATGTGAATGACATTTTACACTTTCTAGAGAGAAGGATGGGATCTTTGTTTGGTAAACAAAGCAATACACAAGGAGAAATCTTGGAGCTGGATATCTTGTCTAGGTAACCAATTTAACCCTTTCCCGAACGAGACCGGGTTTGACATCCCTCATAGATGTAGCTTGGGAAAACATTGAGACAAAAGAAGAAACTGCTGGTAATCAGCAGTTTCTCCTTTTACCTCAATATTTTCTCTGTTGTATTTCACAAAGAGTCTATCTGTATCAATATCTCTTTTGTCGTCAGATTCAGCTTTCAAATTAGATCACCCTAAAATTTTGTTGTTTGGGAATGGGTTGATTAATGACATTTTACACTTCCTAGAGAGAAGGATGGGATCTTTATATGGTAAACATAACAATAAACAAGGAGAGATCTTGGAACTAGATATCCTCTCTAGGTAATGTATCAACATTCAGATGTGCCTATTTGTGTAGCCATGTTACAGCCCCATGTGAATGATATCTTACACTTCCTAGAGAGAAGGATGGGGTCTTTGTTTGGTAAACAAAGCAATAAACAAGGGGAGATTCTGGAACTAGATATCCTCTCAAGGTAATCAATTTAACCAACAACATAATCATTATTATACCCCCACCAACAAAGTAGAAGGGGGGTATATTTTCACCTTGTCTGTCTGTCAGTCCATCTATCCATTCGTCCATAGATTTTTTTGTTTCAGTGCTCTAACGCAAGAACCATTTGACCTTTGACCATGAAACTTTACACACTTCCCACAATGTTTTCTACCATTAACATCAAAGAATTGCCAATTTCATTCGCTTGAAACTATTGTCTGTAACCTCTTAACCCTTTCCCAAATGACAATTTTTTGGGGTGGTCGTATTCAAAAGCTGCTGAAGATTTTAATATTTGCGTTGTTCAAGATAGAATCTGTGTAGAAAATAGCTAAGAAAATATTGAGACAGAAGGAGAAACTGCTGGTTATCAGCAGTTTCTTCTGTTGTTTCAATGTTTTCCCAAGCCTTTTCTTTTAGGGACGTCAAAACCAGGGGCCCGTATTATCAACGATCTTCCGACCACGATTTTGTGTAAACTGTGTAACAAAACATCTGATTGCACGAGAAATCAGATTGGGCCAATCAGGTTTGCTGTTTCAAGTAATTACGCAAAAACAAATTGTACGATCGTTGATAATACGGACCCCAGGTCTTGTTTGAGAAAGTATTAAAATCCTAAATCTTTATCATTGTGGAAAGGATGAATACCGCCTAACTTTATTTTACAGAATCAGCCAGTTTGTGACAGATGCCTCACCATGTAAAACTTTGGTGTCCCTCTTATTACCAGTGCTGCTGAAGACAAAGTCAGAGGTAAGTAGTGGTTGTTTGATATTTTGTAGTCTATATTTGTTTAACCCTTTCCCAAACAAGGCCTGGTTTTGACGTCACTATTTAGTATTAGGGCAAGTTTAAAAAAAATGTGACCGTTCACTTTTTACATGCCTCGGCTTTTGCAGAGGCACATATTCAACCCAACTAAAGCTAAAAGGATGTGTTATTGTGTCTTTATACTGGGTGCCAAGTTTAAAGAAAATCGCTTCACAAATAAAAAAGATATGTCGTTAAAACATGTCAAAAATGTCAGGAGTGAAACGCTTTTTGTGTGACACTTAAGACTTTAACCAAGTTTCTAAGCTATGGTAAATAAAATACAGTGACAGGATACTACAATAAGCACTTGTAATTCCTAAAACAACATGTGCATCATCATCTTAAAATAACCTTTTCATCTTATCTTCACTGGTTTAGGATGTGGAGCCTGTTTTATATAATAACCCTCTGAATTTTATGTCAGGAGTGATACACTTTTATTTTTCAAAATGTGTTCTCATTTTTGTCTATTCAGCCAGAAATCTTCCACTCAAACTTTTTAAGGAAGCCATCAACCTTGTGGTCATTCTGCACTCTACTATTTAGTGATTTGTGGGTTACAATTTATCATATTGTGCAATATATATGCTGTCAGGAGTGAAATGCTTTTTTGTTGACATTTTGCAAAATTGTGCTCACAATTTTAGCTAAAAATTTGTGAACATGTATTTAGAATATAATTTTGGCACTGCTTAACCATTTAGAACAGTTTTTAGCCACCCTAATTCAGAAATCGGGATGATATTCTGTAAAAATAGCTGTTATTCTTAACATTTAAATGTCACACTTTGGTCACATTTTTTTTAAACCTGCCCATTAGAAAAGGCTTGGGAAAGTATTGAGACAAAAGAAGAAAATGCTGATAATCAGCATTTTCTCCTTTTGTCTCAATATTTTATGTGCTTTAATGTACAGAAATTCCTTCCTTTATAGTATCAATTTTGTCATCTACAGCAAGTTTTGAATTGGTACACCTTAAAATTTTGTGGTTTGGGAAAGGGTTAAACAAGCAATTTCTTCATTTCCCACAACGTCTTCCATGCAAAAAGACCTAAAAATTCGAAATTCCATTCTCTTGAAATTGTCATCTGCAGGGTCTTTCAATTTGGACCCCCTTAAAATTTTGTTGTTTGGGAATGGGTTAATAGATTGGTTTGTGACATTTGCCTGCTGTTGATCATTTGGTTATTGATGATTAGGTCAGATGTACTTGATCAATTCTATTAATTTAGGGTCCAAATCTGTGGAATAGCAATGTTGCATGTCTTGTTATACATGAAATTAGATAGTTGTGGCTGAGATTAGATCTTGTGTTAAAACTGGTTAAAAATGCCAGGAATATTCATGTATGCGAAAGTTAAAAAGCTACAACAACATAACCAAAAATATGACGAGTATATTACACATCATACATTTGTGTCCCTTTTCTTCTAGTTTGAAACAAATATGAAAGGGACATTAGATATTTATATACGTGACCTGTCACGCTAAAAGGGACCTTATCGGGTGTGTGTAAAATATCGACCCTAGTCAGTCTGCGCAGTCCGTGCAGCCAGACTAGGGCCGACACTTTTCACTTGTATGTAATTTTCTAAATCCGGGATGTTTTCGCTATCTTACTATATGTTCATTTTTAGCATACAGTATCTGGTTGACCTGTACTGAGTCTTACAAGTTTGTCAAAATTTGGATTTTTAGAGTTTGGATAAGGTCCCTTTTAGCGTGACGTGTCACATAATTCACAAATCTGGAAATAAAGAACTAAATAATAAACATGAAATGAATGGTTATGTTTGTAAATATTGTAACTACAGTTTGAATAAGCTGTTTGTACAACAATTTTGATCAACGACACATTGTTTTATTGCAGAAATCCCAAGTTGACACCTTGTCCAGTATACAAAATCTTCTCAAACTAGTTGAAGACAGAACCATATTTATACCCACTGTATGTCGACTATTTGCTACGCTAGATCAGAAAAACTCAAGGTTGCTCTTGTGTCAAGTATTTTCAGTAAGTTTGAATTTGATTGTTTTAAATTCATCTGTATTTCAATGTCAATTGTATATTATCTATAGGGAGTTTTGTTGTTGTAAAACTAATACTCAATATTGTTAACATTTTTAGACTCACATTAATATCATAGACAGGGTAGTTTTGCCATAAAACCCCATAGACAATAACGCAAGTAGGCTTCAGTTTGGTTTGTATCATTATCCTGATAAACTTTTGGGTAAATATTGGACATTTCAGGAATGGTCATGATAGCATGAGCCCATAACGTTAAGTATAAATATGTAAGACCTTATTCTTAAAGGTTGGCTTTTTGTTCTTTCATCTACCATCTAGAATTTAATGGCATAACAGATATTGCAAACCTTTTTTCTTTGACCCGATGGACACGTGACCTTTTCAAACAGACTTGAATGATTGTTATTCTATTTATAGATGATGTGTGAGGGGACAGAGGAGTTACAGAACTTAGCAACAATTGTTGGAAAGGTATGGGCAATATACTTGTATGATTATCAAGAAAAAAAAGCAGAAAGTGAGGACATAGTAGCACAAGCATATTAGAAAAGGGCTTTGCCTATTCTCAAATAGCAAAATTTGGATTTATACAATTTGTAAGTGGCTGCTTACAACATAATGGGTGTTTATAGGGTTTTTGTACAATACAGCTCAGACAATATTGAAATAAAGGAGAAAATGCTGGTTATCAAAAAGGAATTACTCTTTTGAATAGTTTTTGCAAAGACAAAGAAACCACATATTTAGGCTATTTGCCCATAATACATTATACAAGCATGAAACAAACTTCAGTTGCCGAACATAAATCATTTAAATACCAGCTTTCTAAATGAAGTTTTAGGTTTTCTATTGTAAGTAAAAGGAAATTAAAAAAAATAAAAATATGGACATGTTAGTTTTACTCTTTTTCAAAATCTAATGTTGTTTTAATACATGCCTCTTTTTGAAACATCAGATGTATATATATAATGATATTTAATTTTTTTACAGTTGAACAGTTATGACAAGAGGAGAGTTGAAGAACCCGACTACTTTAAGCGACTAGATGGATACAAATCAGCCAACTTACTGATCAAATCTATGACCAAGATAGACAGAAATGTGTGTGCGGCGCTCATCAACAACTGCTTTTATGTCATCAATACGGTAAGACTTTATATCAACAGTTAATATCATTGTGTAACTGACAAATATATAGAGATGGGAAACAAATTATGTCCCCTTGTTCCACTTTCTTTAAGTGTTTGTTTTTTTCACTGTATAAATGTAAATGCAGGGCATTCCAAATAATATTTAAATGCAAAATGTAAACTTGTTTTTTATGTTTATGAAAAACTGAATCCAAAGCAATTTATTTAATGCTTCCTGCAAAGAAGTCTATGCTTTTTCTAAGCATTGAACCTGTGAAGTTCAGCCCTGCATTCAGTAAGACAAAACGTTAGCTAATGTTTGCTGTTTCATTCGGTATACTCCATTAATTCTGAGAAATTGGTGTCAAAGAAGTTGCGACTGTCGCGAACGTTAGCTAACGTTTTGTCTACTGAAGGCAGCCCTGAATTTTATAAGATTTTTTCCATAAAATTATACATTGAGTTTTGGTAGCATAGTTACAACTCTTTTTTTTTAAAGTCTCTAAGATTTGTAGCAAAATACCAGAGCAACAGATAAGAGGGGGTATAGACATCTGTAATTTTGTTACCTTAATTCAAAACCAAATGTTGTCAATGATAGGATTCCAATGAGTACTCACAAAATTTGTTTTGGTGAACAACATATGAAACATTGCATTTTGAAAAGCATATATCCTCTCTTAACCCTTTCTCAAATAAAACATGGTTTTGACGTCTCTAATAGAAAAGGTTTGGGAAAACATTGAGACAAAAGAGGAAACTGCTGATAAACAGCAGTTTCTCCTTTTGTCTCAATATTTTCTGTGCTAGATCTATATTGTACACAAATTGCTTTCTTTTTAACATCAATTTTGTTGTCTATAGCAGCTTTTAAATAGAACCACCATAAAATTTTGTCATTTGGGAAAGGGTTAACTGTAGCTATGAAATACTTTCAGACAGAAGATTTGTCCCTGAGAGATGCCTCCACTAACTGTTTGATTACAATAGTAACACAATTCAGCCATGTTGACTATGATGATCATACATACAGAACTGTGATAGTAGAATGTGTGTCAACAGAGGTGAAATCTGGACTACAAAATAAACAAGAGGTTAGTTACCATAGTAACACAATTTATGTTAATTATGATGATAATACATATAGATCTGTGATAGTAGAATGTGTATCAACAGAGGTGAAATCTGGACTGCAGAATAAACAAGAGGTTAGTTACCATAGTAACACAATTTATGTTAATTATGATGATAATACATATAGATCTGTGATAGTAGAATGTGTATCAACAGAGGTGAAATCTGGACTGCAGAATAAACAAGAGGTTAGTTACCATAGTAACACAATTTATGTTAACTATGATGATAATACATATAGAACTGTGATAGTAGAATGTGTATCAACAGAGGTGAAATCTGGACTACAGAATAAACAAGAGGTACTTTTGATGTATTTATTAGATACCTATAGCTCACAATGAATGACCTAAAATCTAGAGATGCTCTGCCAGGTCATTTATTGTGGGCTATACCATTTACAACCAAGCTAATGGAGACTAAAAAAATCCATTTCAGGCAATGCAAGTGATTGCCTATGCCAAACTCATAGAGTATTTGTATAAATATTATTTTTGTAATAAGATACTTTTGTATTTGTAAACATATTACATATTGTTGTTATGTTCCCTCTTTTTTCTTAAGGATGATCTTTAGAAATTAAAAAAAGAAAAATATTATGAACATGTACAAATTAGTGAATAGCTAATAGGTGTTATTCTTGAGTGTAAGGTGTGAGACCAATCTTAAAAATACACTGCTTTCCTGTGTTGTTTTCCTTGAATTTGTATAGACCCATGAGTTGTTTGTGTGTTCACATATTTTCAGACAATCAGACATGAATATGTGACGGTTCTAATTTCACTGATAGACACATTTGGAGACCTCACACCCTACACAGAGCTAAAACAACTGAGAGACAAGGACTTGGAGGCTGATTTCTATGAATGTATCAAACATATACAGGTAATATAACGTCTGTGTAAATGCAAAACCTTGTATGTCGATTTGTGCAATTTTCAAAGTACAAATTGTGTGCCAAGTTTAGACAATTTTTGCAGGTTTGGGGATATTTCTACTGATCAGTATTAATGACACATTATTTGTGAACAATATGTCCAAATTTAAAGTAAAACATTTCAGTTTGGGAAAAGTTATTACACTTCTTTCTCTCCCCTTTGAAATTTTCCAAAAGACGAGATACGAGGTTTTGCATTTACAACAAAGATAAGCTTATCCATTCTTATGTTGAACCTGGATTAAATCTGCTTTAGCAGGAAGCATTCACAAAGATCAGACTGCATATACATGCAGTCTGATCTTAGTCTATGCTGCCTGCCTGTAACTTTTAACCCTTTCCCAAACGGACAAATTTTAGGGTGATTCAATGAGACAGCTGTTGCAGATGACAAAATTAATGCTAAAGAGGAAGGATTTGTGTACAAGATAGCACAGAAAATACTGAGACAAAAGCAGAAACTGCTGGTTATCAGCAGTTTCTTCTTTTGTCTCAATGTTTTCCCTAGCTAATTCTGTTAGGGGCGTCAAAACTAGGTCATGTTTTGGAAAGGGTTAAGCCATAATTATACAGAAAAAATAATCTGAAAGAAATATAGACCCATAGGGATTGATCTCAGGGCTGTCAGATCTTTGATTTCAAAACAACTTTTAATGGAAAATAATTTCAGCAAGACAAGGGTTAAAAGAAACTACATCAGAAGCTTCATTCTTAACCCTTTCCCAAACAAAAGTTTGTTTTAACATCATTGATAATGAAGCCATGGGAAAACATTGAGGCAAATGAAGAAAATACTGACAACCAGTTGCTTTGCTACCTAAGCAAAAGAAGAAAATTCTGATAATTAGCATTAATTCCTTTCCGGTAAATATTTTCCATACAGTGTTCCATTGATTTTATTTTGATGTTTGCAACAGTTTTTAGCACAAGTAATCATATAAGGGGGAGGGTAATCAGGATGACAGCATTGGTGTCGGCGTAATGCTCTGATTAAGGTTTAATGTGCAACTGCTGCTATTGCTTTGAAACTGCACATTTACTTCTGAGCCCTTGATAGTCGGGCTTTGCTGTCCTTGAACAGCTCTTTTATTTAGGCTAACCAAGGTTTATCTGCTTTTGAAAGGATCAATTTACATTAGGAGCAAATTAACATTGCAACTGATTCCTTTGTCCATTTCAGATGCATAAAAGAGCCAGATCCATACAGCGATTGATCAGATACCTCCGTAAAAACAGGATGAACAGTAAAACATTGATGAGCTACTTCGTTCCTCTTATCACAGTATACCTTACAGACAGTCACAAAAAACACAAGGCCCTGCAGGACGCTGCAATAGATGCAATCGGGGCGATTTGTAAACAGTTGCCATGGAAACATTACTATTTTTATCTGGATTACTACATTCAGCAGATTTCTAAAAGACCAGAAAGTCAGAAAATGATAGTGAGGTATTAATATTAACCCTTTTCCAAATTACAAAATGAATTACTGTTTCTATTTTAGATGTTCCTCAGATAACATACAATATACTTGATGTAGATAAACATTGAAATTTGGATTTGAATAATACAAAGCGAAGAAAATTCTTAGGCAAAAGGAGAAAATGTTCTTCAGTCTGCAACTGAAGCACTGCTGTCACTTTACAACATTGATGGCCTTGACCCAAGGAAGTACCATATCTTGTTAGGATCACTTGGGCCAAATCGAGTTTAAGGTCAGATTTGAACTTTGTTGGAATCTGTTTCTGGGCTCTAACTCAAGAACTGTTTGACCTAGGATCATAATTATAACTTTACAGAATCGTTGCCCTTAGCCCCAACAAGGTGTCTTATTAGTCTGGTGTCAGATAGACTTGTCAAAAGTCAAAATTGACCCCTGTATAAAACGTTTCTGTGCTCTGTGCTCTAATTCAAGGCCTGTTTGACCTAGGACCCTGTCTTTATAGAATTATCATGTTGGTTTGGGAGACAAAAGGTGTGAGTCAAGGCTTTTCCATCACTTACAATGATTCTCTTCTTTGAAAGTACTACTGTTATATTTCTTTCAGACTGATAGTATCTGTCCTTGATGCGTTCCACTTTGATCTCTCTAAATCAACTTTTGACATGAAGCTCAGTCCAGACATGGAGATAAAGGGTAAAGATGGAAAGGAGAGTCAAAAAGGTAAGTTGAACAATTACTAGACACTAGTCTAAGTTGAAAGATGTTACAAACAACAATTTCAACTGAATTAAATTTAACAAATTTTTTAAAGTTTTCTGGATTTCTGTGAAGAAAACTTTCTGCATTTTCCACGATTGACAAGCAATGTCTTCATTTTGCTGATGTTTTCCAGTCTTTACCTTGTAGGGTGTCATTAGGCTTCACTGTAGTAATGGGTTAGTTAATAAATTTTAAAGGCCATTTACACCTCCAAAAATTCTCTAACAGTCTGATAACTTCCCATTTGTTAGCAAAAAGTGATTCTTTCATATTACAAGCTTACTAATAAAAACATTTTTGGAAGAGTGGGAATTTACAGCCTAGGTTTTATGTCCTAAATTAAGAATTTTTTGAAAAGCATTCTTAGAAAAGAAGAAAATGCTGAAAATAGACATTGTCTCACTGACTTTCTATGCTATTGAATGAAATTCATATTTATTTAGCTGAACTTATTTTGGCATTTACAAGTACTTTTGATTTGTAGCAGTACAATGTCGCTTTTCAACAAAAAAATTGTTAATGCAGCTTGTTTTAAGCTGCAGTTATGAGGATTTTGTTGAAAAGCAGCTATTAACCCTTTCCAAAACAACAACATTTTTGGGTGGTTCAATTCAAAAGCTGTTGAAGACCACAAAATGTATGTTAACTTGGATTTGATTTGTGTAAAATATACCTCAAAAAATATTGAGACAAAAGGAGAAACTGCTGATTATCAGCAGTTTCTTCTTTTGTCTCAATGTTTTCCCAAGTCTATTCTATCAAGGACGTCAAAACCAGGTCTTGTTTGGGAGAGAGTTAAGCTGTAGCTACAAGGCTTTTGTTGAAAAGCAGCAATAAAACAAGCTGTTATTACAATGATTACAAAGTTCTTTCTTTCTATTGTAGAATTGGAAGAGATTGCCAATATTCCTGAAGTGAAGATTTCTGGGGATTCGGATGATGAGGCGGATCATGCGGAACATCCAAAACTGAATGAGAACACGGAAATTACGAAAACTGACACTGTACAGACGGACAAACAAGCATGTGATGAAGATATGGCTACAAAGATACATTTTGTCATCACTAGAAAAGTGGTGGTACAGCTTAGAAAAGTTTTAGTGAAAAAGGTAAAGGCTTAACCCTTTCCCAAATGACAAAATTTTAGGCTAGTCCAAATTCAAAGGGGTTGCAGACGACAAAATAAATTATATCAAAAGAGAAAAATATGAATGTTATAGCCCAGAAAATATTGAGGCAAAAGGAGAAACTGCTGGTTATCAGCAGTTTCTCCTTTTGTCTCAATGTTTTCCCAAGCATTTTCTATTAGGGACGTCAAAACCAGGTCTTGTTTGGGAAAGGGTTAATTCAGGGATAAACACATAAAATTTTAATACAGAGGACCAGCTTTCCTGATATTCAAAATTCGAAATTAGGGGTATAGGAACTTTCTTCAAATATACAGGGGCCAAGGCCAAATATTCAGGGGCCCAGTCCAAAAATTAGGGGCCAAAATAAATATATATGGGCAACTGGGGCCCAATTAGTATTTATCCTTACTTATGAGTAAAAATTGTTGTCTTTGCTTAGCACTAAAATATTTTACAAACAAAAAGAAAGTGTGTAATTAACAAAACATATGGATAAACTAACTTCTTGTGAATATCTAGCCAGAGTGTTGTATTTTGATTTAGCCAAAAAGATGGTTAGGCATCCAAGACAAGTTTTTATTGCAAAGTTTAACATTGTAGTTGCAATGATCATGAAAAACTTCTTTATAAAACTTTTTATAAAGGCTTTCTTGCCAAAGTATTTTCTTATCATCCATGTTTTCGTTGTCATAAAATATTTGTACATTCTGAAAATTCCTGATGTTTCTAAAAGCATTGACTAATGAAAACTCTGTGAACTGACTATTTCCTAACACTTTAGGGCAGTACAGATGACCAGCATAAAGTGAACAAATCAAAATATCCGGAAGACGAAGAAATACTGAGAGTTCCCATAGCACTGGCCATTGTAAAACTGCTACAACATCTACCTTCAGGGGCACTGGAGAGATTCTTACCAGGGTAGGTACGAGGGTTGTCCGGAAAGTTCGTGGACACAGTTTAATATTTAAAAATGCGAAAGGAAAAATATATTGCACATACATGATATCATTAAACAATATCTGAGAAAAGTCATTAAAAATTTGAATGAAATCCCTCCATTATTAACAGAATTACATCAGTTTTTGTGAAGAGGGTTAACCCATTACCATACAGTGACTCTTTTTGACTCCTTTCAAAATGATGGCTTTGAAAAACATTGTGGAAATGAAGAAATTGCTTGTGACAAGCAATTTCTTCATTTTCCACAATGTTTTCTACCCAAAAAGTCATACAATTTCTATATTTCATCATATTGAAAATGTCGTCTGCTACTTCTTTGAATTTGTATCAATCCAAAATTTTGCTGCTTGGTAATAGGTTAAGAGGTAAAAAGTTCTGTATCCTAGTAATGTAGTGAAAGGCGAAAAAAGGATGTGACTGTTTTTTCAACAAAAATCTTGTAACTGCAGCTGAAAACAAGCTGCAGTTACGAGATTTTTGTTGAAAATCGACGATATGCAGATGACAAATGGACGCATGGTAGACTGGTTAAAATTGAAAAGACCTTTAGAATTAGATTAATGTTCAAGCCAAATTTTTGCCAGAAAGTTGTCTTTTTTTTTGTTGATTATAGCTTGCTCTATTATGGTAATAATTTGGTAATAATTTGATCGGCAAATTCTCTTCAAGCCTGATGTTGTTTGTTTAAGCAGTCATGAATTTCTTTTGCAGTGTTTTATTAAAAGTGTGCAACTTCCTCCGATCCAAATCTATCGATATACGCACAACATCGAGAAATACACTGATAAAGATACAGAAAACTCTCGGAACGCGATATTTTCCGTTTGTTTTGTCGGAACTGAAGGGTTGTCTGTTGAACGGTTATCAGCGTCATGTTTTGTGTTTTACGATACACAAACTATTGGTGGATATGTCGGGAACTCTACAGCCTGGGGATATAGATGTTTGTCTGCATACTTTACAACAGGTAAGTGGTTTATTAGCTCACCTGAGCACGAAGTGCTCAAGGTGAGCTATTGTGGTCGCTTTTTGTCTGTCGGCGTCCGTCTGTCCGTCCGTCCGTCTGTCCACATTTTGGTGTTACCACTCTAGCACCCACAAATATTGACCAATCTTAACCAAACTTGGTCAAAACATGTATGACCATAAGTTCTCGGATGAGTTCGATTTTGGGTCATATCGGACCAGGGAGTCCGGAGTTATGTGCCCTTGAACGTCAAAAATGGCTAGTTTTGACTTTGTTACCACTCTAGCATCTACGAATATTGACCAATCTTAATTAAACTTGGTCAAAATATGTATGACTATAAGTTCTCGGATGAGTTCGATTTTGAGTCAGATCGAACCAGGAAGTCTGGAGTTATCTGCCCTTGAACGTCAAAAATTGCTGTTTTAGACTTTGTTACCACTCTAGCATCTACAAATATTGACTGATCAAAACAAAACTTTGCAACAATGTTGCAAACTATAAGTTCTCGGATGAGTTTGATTTTGAGTCAGATCAGACATGGAAGTCCAGAGTTATGTGCCCTTGAACGTCAAAAATAGCTAGTTTTGACTTTGTTACAACTCTAGCATCTACAAATATTGATCAATCAAGACAAAACTTTGCCACAATGTTGGTAACCATAAGATCTTGGATGACTTCAATTTACAGTGTGATTGAAGTAGGAAGTCTGGAGTTATGTGCCCTTGAATTTGACAAAATTGCTGTTTTCGACTTTGTTTACACTGTAGCATCTACATTTATTGACTAATCAAGACAAAACTTGGCCACAATGTTGGTGACCATAAGATCCTGGATGAGTGAAAATTTCAGCTTGATTTGAGTAGAAAAACCAGAGTTATTGGCCCTTGATTTTCACAAAATTACAGTTTCCAACTTTATTTTCACTCTAAACAATATATTGACCAATCAAAAAAAAAATGGACATAATGCTGATGAGAATGTTTTTATTAGAACAGAGTTATGTGCTCTTGACTGTGACAAAATTGTTGGTTTCTTCCACTTTGTTTTTACTGTAACAGCCACAAATATTGATCATTCAAGATTACGAAAGCAGTTTTCAGCTGGATCATAATCTCACATCTTAAATTATGTGCTCTTGAACTTGACAACATTGCGACTTTCTTTCTATCTAGGTTCAGGTGAGCGATTAAGGACCATCATGGTCCTCTTGTATATAAATTGTTTTTGTAAATCACATTATTGTGTGGCCAATTATAGAATATAAGCCGTTATCAGTGTAATATGTTTCACAATTCACATGCTACTCATGGATATGTCAGGTTCTTTCCAAGCTGAAGATATAGATGTTTGTCTGTATACTTTACAAGAGGTTCTTGTACATAGTTTTTGAAAAAGGTCTTTGGATTATGCTGCTTATACAGAGAATCTCATAAGATATTTTCCTCAAAAAGTGCTATAAACTTATATCTCATTAGTTGTTTTTCCTGTCTTTGCATTCTCAGCAAGTTAAATACTGTATGTGTAGATATTTTCGCGGTAGGGCTCCATTGTCGAGTTTTTCAAATATTCGCGCAACTTTGAATTCGCGGAGAGACAATTTAAGAATTCTTAATTTCGCGCACAACAAAATGAATGTAAGTGCTGGGTAAATACTCTTTCTTATTTGCAGTATCTTAAACACTTGGGAGTAAGAGATTAAACGGATATTGCCCCACTATAACTAATTGATTTCTTTATGCATTCTATTAAAGGGTTTGTTACATGTATTTCAAACCAAACAATGACAAACAATTCATTGTCCGATAAAGTGTTAAATGGTTATTCACAGTTTTATTGTTCAATTATAGTTTTGATACATGTATCTTGTCACCTTCTTTATTCAACACATTTAGTCAATAAAACATAAGCATGTACGAACTGAATGAATATTAATGTAATGTTTATAGTAAAAATACATTTCAACTTACGCGAAAATTAAACTATTCAGGAAGAATTGGGAGTACAATTATTTGCGCAATCATGAATTCGCGGACCGATGGTCTAGCGCGAATATAGCGAAAATTAGAAGCCCGCGAATATTTCTACACATACAGTAATAAATAGAAATACATGTCTTTATATAGATTCTGAATGAAGAATTATTTGGAGACATGTCAGAGGAGAAGGATGTTAAAGCCATCACAGTAAAGCTGATGGAGGCCAAGACCAACACAAGTTACGACTCGTACAAACTGATAGCTGCACACATTACTAAATCTTCACTGATGAATCTCATACAACCATTGAAAGATGTAAGGATATTTTCAGTTTAAATATGTTACTATTTGACCTTTTAACACATTGTTGGTCTTTTATGTGCTAATTAAATGAATGAAAAATGCATGTCATGATAAGATGTTAAAGCGATCACAGTAAAGCTGATGGAGGCCAAGACCAACACAAGTTATGACTCGTACAAACTGATAGCGGCACATATCACAAAGTCCTCACTGATGAATCTCATACAGCCTTTGAAGGATGTAAGTATCTTTTCATTTAACCCATTACCAGATGGCAACATTAAGACACTTCCAAATTCAAAGATGTCGAAGACGAAAATTTTGAGTGAATGGAATTTAAGATTTTTTTTTTTTTAGCAAACATTGTGGGAAATGAAGAAATTGCTTGTCACTTTTCATGATGTTTCCTAAGCCTTTTTCTTGTAGGACATTAGAAGGCGTCACTGTATGGTAATGGTTTTATAAAAACTGACTATTTGATCTTAGATTCTTACATTGTTTGTCTTCAAAGTGTTAATAGATAAATGAAAGAGGCGCTCCACAATATGACCAAAGTACTGCTAAAAGGGGTGCAAGACTTCGTTCAAATCAATTTTTACAAAGATAAAAATTGTATGTCTTTCAAACTAGGGTGCCCATCAACTTTTATTTACTTAATCACAATCATTTGTAAAGATATTTTTCCAAAATGTTTTTTCTTCCTGTATTTTACAATTTTGATTGAATTTCCTCCTACTGTCTTACAGATTTTAGATGGTACCCATAAATCGAAGATCACCACCAAAGTACAGTTGGTACTCAACTCTATGGTGAAAGGACTTGTTGTGAACAAGAATCTAACTCTGGAACATTTACTTGTGTTTGTTCATGGCTTAGTGTCTCAAACATTGCCCCTGATAGCAGAGAAAAAGTAAGTTTCTTAATCCATTACCAGACGGCAAAATTTTGGACTGTTCCCATGGTTTGCACAGGTCTTGAAAAACCCTTGAATTTGATCTTGGCCTTATAAAACCCTTGAAAATGAATCTGAGCCTTGTAAAATCCTTAAAAAGCAAGTCTAAGCCCTTAAAAAACCCTTGAATTTTATTTCTAGATATTATTTTGACTTGGGTAAAATGGGTCAGTATCATAATTAAGAAACATGTTCAATGCTTATCTGCTGCAAAGACATTGACTATACCAATTTCTGAGGTGTTGCATCTAATTCAAAAACAGACAACGAAGTTGATAATGTTAACACTGATGAGATAATCATTGCCCAACCAGATAAGACTTAGTTTATTAGTCCCCCACCGGTTACCGGTTGGGGGACTATAGGTTTGCTCGATTCCGTCTGTCCGTCTGTCCGTCCGTCCGTCTGTCCGTCACACTTTTGTCCGGGCTATATCTTCTAAACCATATGTGCTAACAACTTCAAACTTGGTACACTTATAGATCTCATTGAGGAGAAGTGTCATGTTCAAGAACCGTTACTCTGCCACGCCCACTTTTTGAGTTATTGCCCTTTGTTGTTTTTACCCTTACATTCTTGTCCGGAACGTATCTCCTAAATTATGTGTGCTAGCAACTTCAAACTTTGTACACTTATAGATCTCACTGAGGAGAAGTGTCATATTCAAGAACCATAACTCTGCCACGCCCACTTTTTGAGTTATTGCCCTTTGTTGTTATTACCCCCACATTCTTGTCCGGAACGTATCTCCTAAACTATGTGTGCTAGCAACTTCAAACTTTGTACACTTATAGATCTCATTGAGGAGAAGTGTCATGTTGAAGAACCATAACTCTGTCACGTCCACTTTTTGAGTTATTGCCCTTTGTTGTTTTTAGCCTTACATTCTTGTCCCGATCATATCTCCTAAACTATAAGTGCTAGCAACTTCAAACTTTGTACACTTATAGATCTCATTGAGGAGAAGTGTCATGTTTAAGAACCATAACTCTGCCACGTCCTCTTTTTGAGTTATTGCCCTTTGTTGTTTTTAGCCTTACATTCTTGTCCGGATCATATCTCCTAAACTATAAGTGCTAGCAACTTCAAACTTTGTACACTTAAAGATCTCATTGAGGAGAAGTGTCGTGTTTAAGAACCATAACTCTATTACGCCCACTTTTTTAGTTTTTGCCTTTTGTTGTTTTTAGCCTTACATTCTTGTCCGGATCATATCTCCTAAACTATAAGTGCTAGCAACTTCAAACTTGGTACACTTATAGATCTTATTGAGGACAAGTGTCATGTTTAAGAACTGTTATTCTGTCTTGCCCACTTTTTGAGTTATTGCCCTTTGTTGTTTTTACCCTTGCATTTTTGTCTGGAATATATCTCCTAAATCATAAGTGCTAGCAACTTCAAACTTTGTACACTGATAGATCTTATCGAGGACAAGTGTCATGTTCAAGAACTGTTACTATGCCATGTCCACTTTTTGAGTTATTGCCCTTTGTTGTTTTTAGTCTTACATTCTTGTCCGGATCATATCTCCTAAACTAAAAGTGCTAGCAACTTCAAACTTAGTACATTTATAGATCTCATTGAGGACAAGTGTCATGTACAAGAACTGTTACTCTGCCACACCCCCATTATTAGCTCACCTGAGCACGAAGTGCTCAAGGTGAGCTATTGTGGTCGCTTTTTGTCCGTCGTCCGTCCGTCTGTCCGTCCGTCCGTCCGTTCACAATTTCTTTCAACATCTTCTCCTCCTAAACCATTGGACCAATTTTGACCAAACTTGGCAGGAATGTTCCTTGTGTGATACTTTTCAAAACTTGTTCGTGAATTTTTGATTTGTCAAAAAATGTGGGCGTGGCAGGCAGAAAAGGGCTTATCAGACTAGAAATCATAAGAAAATTCTTTAAAAATCAACCATTGGGCCCAATTGAACCAAACTCGGCAGGAATATTCCTTGAGTCACTCTTTTCAAAATTTGTTCACAAATTTTTATATTTGTCAAAAAATGTGGCCGTGGCAGGGAGAAAGGGGCTTATTAGACTTAGAGAAATCATTAGAAAATTCTTTAAAAATCAACCATTGGGCCAATTTGAACCATACTTTGCAGGAATGTGCCTTGAGTCATTCTTGTCAAAATTTGTTCACATTTTTTTTTCATTTGTCAAAAATTGTGGCCGTGGCAGGGAAAAAGGGGCTTATCAGACTTGGAGAAATCAGAAGAAAATTCTTTAAAAATCAACCATTGGGCCAATTTGAACCATACTTGGCAGGAATGTGCCTTAAGTCATTCTTTTCAAAATTTGTTCAGAAATTTTACATTTGAAAAAAAAGCATGGCCGTGGCAGGGATAAAGGGGCTTATCAGACTTGGAGAAATCAGAAGAAAATTCTTTAAAAATCAACCATTGGGCCAATTTGAACCAGACCTTGCAGGAATGTGCCTTAAGTCATTCTTTTCAAAATTTGTTCAGAAATTTTACATTTGAAAAAAAAAAAAGCATGGCCATGGCAGGGATAAAGGGGCTTATTAGACTTAGAGAAATCATAAGAAAATTCTTTAAAAATCAACCATTGGGCCAATTTGAACCAGACCTTGCAGGAATGTGCCTTGAGTCATTCTTTTCAAAATTTGATCACAAATCTTTTTATTTGTAAAAAATTGTGGCCTTGGCAGGGAGAAAGGGGCTTATCAGACTTGGAGAAATCATAAGAAAATTCTTTAAAAATCAACCAATAGGCCAATTTTAAGCAGACTTTGCAGGAATGTTCTTTGAGTCTCTCTTTTCAAAATTTGTTCACAGTTTTTTTCATTTGTAAAAAACTGTGACTGTGGCAGGGAGAAAGGGGTTTATTAGACTTAGAGAAATCATAAGAAAATTCTTTAAAAATCAACCATTTTGCCCAATTGAAGCAGACTTTGCTGGAAGATTCCTTGAGTGACCCTTCTCAAAATTTTTTCGCGGATTTTTGATTCGTCAAAAAATGTGGGTGTGGCAGGGAGGAAGGGGCTTATCGGACTTAAAGAAATCATAAGAAAATTCTTTAAAAATCAACCATTGTGCCCAATTGAACCAGACTTTACTGGAATGTTCCTTGAGTTACTCTTTTCAAAATGTGTTCACATTTTTCCATTGGTCAAAAAATGTGGGCATGGCAGGGAGGAAGGGCTTATCAGACTTAGAGAAATCATAAGAAAATTCTTTAAAAATAAACCATTGGGCCAATTTTCTATTTCCCTTATCTGTTGCTCTCAGGCTGGCCCCATGTTTATCTTATGTAAACAAATAAGGGATTAGCTTTAGCTTATCAGATGGTAATCTTTCACTAAATTCTATCAATCACAGACAAAATCTTGTTAATTGAGCCTATCATAAATCATCAATCTCTAACAGATCAGTATGCTTTGAAAATTAGCCCTATGTTGTATATTGCGAAATCATGAAATAATTGTTGAAAATTAACTAACTCAACAATTGTGCTAATTCATACCCAACCTTACAGGATCGATTGGAACAAAATTATTTCTTAATTGTTTCCAAACAGAAAGTCCTTATAAGTTTCATGCCTTTGAATTTGACAAAATTGCCATTATCACTCTTGTCATCTTGATTCAGGTGAGCGATTTAGGACCATCATGGTCCTCTTGTTTGAGTTATTGCCCTTTGTTGTTTTTACCTTTACATTTTTGTTCGGAACATATCTTCTAAACCATAAGTGCTAGCAACTTCAAACTTAGTACATTTATAGATCTCATTGAGTACAAGAACTGTCACTCTGCCATGTCTACTTTTTAGCTCACCTGAGCACAAAGTGCTCAAGGTGAGGTATTGTGATCGGTCATTGTCCGTCGTCTGTCCGTCCGGTCGTCCGTCCGTCCGGTCGTCCGTCCGGCCGTCTGTCCACAATTTCTTTAAAGATCTTCTCCTCCCAAACCAGTGGGCCAATCTTTTTGAAACTTGGCAGGAATGATCCTTGGGTGAAGGGCTTTCAAAGTTGTTAAAAGAATTAGATTCCATCAAAGACTGTGGCTGCTGCGGCATGAGAAAAGGGGAAAATAGCCAAAAATTTTAAAAATCTTCCTTTGCCTAACCAATTGGCCAATACTCTTGAAACTTCACATGAATGATCCTTGGGTAAAGGGCTTTCAAAGTTGTTAAAAGAATTTAATTCCGTCAAAGACTCTGGCTGCCGCGGCATGAGAAAAGGGGAAAATAGCCAAATCTTCTAAAAATCTTCTTCTGCCTAACCAGTTGGCCAATATTCTTGAAACTTCACATGAATGATCCTTAGGTGAAGGGCTTTCAAAGTTGTTAAAAGAAATTAATTCGATCAAAGACTCTGGCTGCCACGGCATGAGAAAAGGGGAAAATAGCCAAATCTTCTGAAAAATTTCTTCTGCCTAATCAGTTGGCCAATATTCTTGAAACTTCACATGAATGATCCTAGGGTGAAGGGCTTTCAAAGTTGTTAAAAGAATTTAATTCCGTCAAAGACTCTGGCTGCCGCGGCATGAGAAAAGGGGAAAATAGCCAAATCTTCTAAAAATCTTCTTCTGCCTAACCAGTTGGCCAATATTCTTGAAATTTCACATGAATGATCCTTGGGTGAAGGGCTTTCAAAGTTGTTAAAAGAATTTGATTCCATGTAAAACTTTGGCTGCCGCGGCATGAGAAAAGGGGAAAATAGCCAAATCTTCTGAAAATTTATTCTGCCTAATCAGTTGGCCAATATTCTTGAAACTTCACATGAATGATCCTTGGGTAAAGGGCTTTCAAAGTTGTTAAAAGAATTTGATTCCATCAAAGACTGTGGCTGCCGTGGCATGAGAAAAGGGGAAAATAGCCAAATCTTCTAAAAATCTTCTTCTGCCTAACCAGTTGGCCAATATTCTTGAAACTTCACATGAATGATCCTTAGGTGAAGGGCTTTCAAAGTTGTTAAAAGAATTTAATTCCATCAAAGACTCTGGCTGCCGCGGCATGAGAAAAGGGGAAAGTATAAGCCAAATCTTCTAAAAGTTAAATCTTCTGCCTTACCAGTTGGCCAATATTCTTGAAACTTCACATGAATGATCCTTTGGAGAAGGGCTTTCAAATTTGTTAGAAGAATTTTGTAAATATTTAAACCATTGCCTATTAGTGCAGCAGTATCAGAAAAAGGGCAAAAGAGCAAATACTTTTAAAAAAGGCTGAATTTTTGTTACATTCATTTGAAAAACACAGGAAAAAGGGCTTTATTGAAACATTTCTTATTTTGCTGCTATTCAGGTCTAAGTGTTTAATTTCAACAAGGCAACAAATTTCAGGTGAGCGACCTAGGGCCATCATGGCCCTCTTGTTGAGTTATTGCCCTTTGTTGTTTCTATCCTTACATTTTTGTCCCGAACTTATCTCCTAAACCATAAGCCCTAGCAACTTCAAACTTTGTACACTGGTAGATCTCATTGAGAAGAAGTGTAATGCACAAGAACTGTTACTCTACCACATCCACTTTTTTAGTTATTGTCTGTTGTTGTTTTTTATCCTTACATTTTTGTCCGGACCATATCTCCTGAGCCATCAGTGCTAGCAACTTCAAACTTGGTACACTTATAGATCTCATTGAGGACAAGTGGCATGTACAAGAATCATTCTTCTCCGCCCACTTTTGGAGTAAAAGCCCTTGGTTGTTTTTAACCTTATATTTTTGTTTGTGACATTTTGTCCAAAACCTAATGTGCTAGCAACTTCAAATTTTGTATACAGTTATAGATCTAGTAATAGGTGATATATTATAAGAAAGGATTTTTTGTTATCCGGTGGGGGACTCCTGTATTGCATCGCAATCCAACATGCACTTGTTACAATCTCTTCATTTTCCACAATGTTTTCCTGAACCTTTTCTTGTGAGGGAGTCAAAATGCGTGGCTGTGCAGTAATGGGTTAAGATATGATGCCCCCATATTGGATATCATATCAAAAATATGGCAAAATGAAAACTCAACTGAATATTACGTGTACTTGAAAAATTACCAAACCCATAGCAATTTGTCAAAATTTTAGATCATTTCATACACAGTCTATATTCTGATTGCTTAAGTGTATAAGATTTGTACAAATAAAACATATAATTTGTATTGAAAACATTTAATTTGAATAAATTACAATTTTAAATAATAACATGAGTTTGGTATGTGCAGTGAAACAATACTGAAAATGAAGCATCATTGTTGAATTTCTATTTATGCTGCATTTTCAAAATAGTCTAAGGTATGATTTGAATCCCTCAAAAATGTTGATGTTTTTAAAATGAGCCAGGATCTGGAAAACCGTCTTTTATGGCATTTGAGAACAACCTGGATCCAGACCAGCCTGTGCATACGCACAGTCTGATCAGGATCCATGCTGTCCTCAAATAGCTTATCCATGATTTGTAGCAACTGTAACAAAACAACATTGATCCAGATCAGATTGCTCTAAGGCACATATAATCTGGAAACATGGTAGTCTCAAATGCTATAAGGGACATTTTTCCAGATCCCGGCTCAAATATATTGTGTATTTGATAAATGTTTCAGAGACACAAAAGAAGAGAAGAAAGAAGAAGTTTTGTTGGAAAAGAAACCTGAACATTCATTAATACTACAGACTGAAGCTCCGCGAGGAGGAGTAAAGCCAAAACCTGTCAAGAAAACTAACTTACATGTACTTGTAGAGTTTGGCTTAGAGGTACACAATGTTTTCTCTCCTTTTCTTGCTCAGTTATGTGAAACTTGTCATGAGTCAAAGCTGGGAGTTTGCAGTGTGACCTTATTCCATTCTGCCTGCAAAAGCAACCTGCATAATCTTGGATCAGAATGACGAGGATAAGAAATCAGTTTCAAAGGAAAATACACCTGTGCGCTCTTATTACCAAATTCTGAATTTCTTTGAGGAGTAAAGCCTACATCTGTTATGAACACAACTTGCATGTATTTGACATTTGCTTTCTCAAAGCCTGCATCTGAACACTAGACCACAGTGCCCCATAAATATTCAGAATACTGAATAATGTGTTTCCGAGTCTCTTGTATGACACCCTCTCCCCTATACCCATTACTTCACAGTGACGCCTTTTGACTCCTTCAAAAGAAAAGGCTTGGGAAAACATTGTGGAAAGTGAAGAAATTGCTTATGACAAGAAATTTCTTCATTTCCCACAATATTTTCAAAACAAAAGCAACAAAAAATGTAAAATTCCATGCACATGAAGTTGTCATCTGCAACATCTTCGAATTTGGAATGGTCCAAAATTTTGCCGTTTGGGAAAGGGTTAATACCCCCCCCCCCCCACACACACACATACACACACACACACACACACCAAAAAAAAAAAAAAAAGAAAGAAAAATGTCCTGACTGACTTTGAACTAATTACTTGTGTAAATTATTTTCTATCGACAGTTATTACATGCATGTCATGGTAAGGAGAAGATAAAGAGTAAGAAGAGTGAACATTTACAGATGTTGGATCCATTTGTTACACAGCTGAGGGATTGTCTCTTCTCAAAATATGCAAGGGTAAGTTGTTTGTTAAATATAGAAATACATTTATAGGGACGTCCAAACCAGGTCTTGTTTGGGACAGAGTTAAGAGTAAGAATAGTGCACATTTAGAGATGTTGGATCCATTTGTTACACAGCTGAGAGATTGTCTCTTCTCTAAATATGCAAGCGTAAGTTAAAAATTGGACTGACAGATCGATGTATAAGTATTATAGAAATAAAAATGTATTTAATTGAGATACAAATTCTATTTCAATTTTCTGACTGATCAATGTAAACCATGTAGAAAGATAATCTAATTTTTCAAAGTAGCACAAGGTTTTTCATCATTTCTTTCTATTCTATTTCCAAATTGTTTTTTAACATGTCAAATGACTATTTTCAGTAAGCCTCTTTTAACAACCGGTCGTACATGCTTCTGCATGTGGTCTGCGTCTAAAACTAAGGCATAGTTGTGCAATGCATGCACATGCAACGTACGATTTTGGTGGATGCAACCACGACGTAGACAGCATGTAGCAAAGAATTGACTGGACAATTCTTTAAGCCTCCCTTGCAACCTGTCATGCATCTTTATAAATCATACATTTTAAAATGTATGATTTATAAAGATGCATGACAGTTTGTAAGAGAGGCGTAAGATGTTGTAAATTACTTTCAGGTGAACACCTTCACATTGCGGATCCTATGTTGGTTCATGAAGCTAAGTTTGCCATCACTGAAGGGGAACGTCAACAAGATAGCTGACGGATTGTTCATATTATTGCGCAATCATGCATCACCCGGAACAGCCAGGGGAGATAATGCTGAACTACTGGCCATGATATTTAAGGTAAGATGAACTTTTATCAAAAGGCTTTTCTTTTGATGTTTTGTTTGATGAAGTGAAAACAAAATGTATTTATCCAAATGTTCATACCATTTGACACTATGGATGGTTCATTAAATGAACACTTTGATTAAAAGAAAAAGAGAAACAAGTAAAAACTTGCTGTAATGTACAGCAAAGAAAATTGTGTCGCCCTTAAATGTGTTTTACAATATTTGATTTCTTATCTGTGTTTTTTCAACATTTACTTTTTTGCTGAATGTATATTTTTCCAATCAAGTCTTAAATCTAATCGGAATTCCATTAATGACTCTAATAGAGGCCTTTCCAAGCAACATAATGCTTTATTACAATTAAATCCAATGAGCAGGTTTATAGCAACCAGAGTTCTGCATGAAATTAGATCTATTATATTTTTTATGAAATTTGAATGGCTCTATGCAAGGAATTTCCTGTATAGGGTATTGTCGTTGAAATTGATCCGGTAGTTTTGTAGAAGAAAATATTTTGGGGAAGAGATTTTCGCACGGACGCACGCCCGAAACTGGACCATGCAATTTAAAGGGGGCATAAGATTCCAATTCTATTTTTTAAAAGTATGCCTTGATGCAAAGGTTGGTTATTCTAATGCGTAGCAATGCTATCATTTTTTCAAAGTTGTTATTTATAACCGAAAAATACGCTTTAAAGCTGAGACAGAAATGACAAATTCCATATAAATCTGAACTGTTGTCCACAACAATTTGTTTAATTTTAGCGCAAAAACCTATATTTCTCGTAAACGATTCAATATTTTGGCTTGAAATTTTCGTAAGAATTTGTTTTTTCTTTCAGATAGAAATAAAAGTAAAATTTATGCAAAAATAAATCTGAAATTTTACTTTTGCGTCAGAATTTACGATGGATTTTCATTAACGTAATGTTCACTACCATGACACATTCCCTTCTTTACAGAAGTTAACTCTATGTTACGGTAGTGAAATTGCAAGACGAAAAAATATAATTCTGACTGTGATTGTCAGAGATCTAGGACTTGCTCCGTTATCCTGTGTTGTGATCCAACACGTCATGTGCAAAGTTTCAAAACAATGAGTTTAGCGGTTGTTGAGGTACTAACTTCGTTACAGAAGTGAAAACATTGTTGTGGTAGTGAAATTGGAAGTAGGAAATGGATGTAACTCTTTTGAAACACTTGTTAGAGTTCTGTGACTTAGTATACAATTTTGTGTTGTCATTTCATACACATTTGCAAAATATGAAAACAAAAGTTCCGGTGGTCAGTGAGAATCTTGCATATAAAGTTTTAGCCATTTGGAATAAAAACGGACAATACCTAAATAAGAAATGGTCTCAGATTCACAGTTTGTGTGTATTGCATCTCTTCAATATGCAGCCTATAAACGAAAGAAATTGCTATCATGTATCATTTAGGATATATGGCTCAACAATTTTAGTGTTAAGATAGGGAATGCATTGTTATGGCAGTGAAAAAGTAGCAACATACATTTTGGCATGTTTAGAAAAAAAAAGAATATGAATAACTTCATTGGCATTTTAACCGTAAACAGGATGTATTCATCTAGATTTTTTCAAAGACCTAGTGGCACAGTCTTTTGAGACTCACTTCCCAGTTTCGTTAACATCTTTGATTTTCGAATTCTGATATCTCATTTCCTACCGTAACACTATCTTCCCTACCGTAACGCTGTTAAAAATTTTCGCATTTAAGCTATCATTAACTTATTGGAGTAAATATTTGCAATGAAAAATGCAAAGTGTGCTTAATCAGACTGCAAAATGAGGTTTTATATCTCTGGATGACTCTAAATAAAGTGTATCTCTCAATTATCAATATGGGTTGTATTCACAGATAATGGAAAAACAAAGATTTTTTTCTATTCGAGAAATACTTAGAAACATTAATTTAGTACATAAACGAAAAAATTTCCAATCTTATGCAAAAGCTACATGTTTTTCGGAGAGCAGAAAGAGTAACTGTGCCTCTTTACGAATTCGTTACGGTAGTGAAAAAATGAACACAGTCGTAAAGTTTAAAGGTAGGTTCACATTGACGAATTTTCTTACGATTCCTTACGAATTGGACATTCGTAATCACATTGCCGAAAGGTACACGTATTGTTACGATTTGAGCGAATATAACGGACGGTTTACGTATTTCTACGACTAGTTTACGGGCTGGTTACGGATTATTTACGAATCAATAGGAGTATTACCGACTTAGTTACGCATGTTTGCGAGTCCTTTGTTATTATTTTGTTGTTGTTGTTGTTGTTGTAAGAAAGACAATCGACAAGACAACATGTCTTACGAACGAAATAAGCTTAGGTTATACCAACAATTTCTTCAAAACAATTAACCCTTTCCCAAACAAATTCTAGTTTTGACGTCCCATGGTTTTGGAAAATATTGTGAGAAAAGAATAAATTGCTTAATAATCAGCAATGCAATTCTTTCTGTTCACTCAGAATTTTCTATTCAATAACATACAAAGTTTCCACTTCTTACATCAATTAATTGTGTCGTCTTTTCAAATTGAAACAATAAAAAATCTTGCCGTTTGGGAAAGAAACCCTTTGTGTTTCTACCGTAATAACTCTCATACATAGTTTGGGGTCATTAATTCTGTAACCCCAGAAATATATCTATGCTTGATATATTCAAAGTTATTCTCCGATGCGCGTTTACTTTTTTACCTTTTCTATCTATAATTCGTCGATAATAAGTCAAATTGTCTTGAACATCGAATAACGTTTGAAGGGCTTATAGTCAATTTTGAGCTGGGATAAAAAAAATGACCCCAGTGCATATAAACGCATTGAAAAAATGGGCTCTTAGTCCTCATTTTTTTGCAAATTCAATTAGAAATCATTTGACGTTTAGCAAAACATTAAATAGTATTTCCTATATCATTAATTTTATTTGTCAACAATTTTGACATACACAATCAAATCAAATCAAATATTTTTTATTGTTCACATCATGTACAAAATGATATACGAACTATTCACACATAAGCAAAACACACATGTATAACAAACGATGACGTTCATATTTGTTATAATCTAGGATGTCTATCATCATAAGACTCTACATATACTCAAGGTCTTACTAGGACTCACCATGCCCTTTTTTTCAGCTTCTCCATCAAACATAACCCTATTCAGGCCTTTTGCGGAGCCTGGTCTGTTTTTAGTACCATTCTCGGACTCTTATACCATAAGTGCGATTTTTTAAACATCCCGGCTCGTTTATATTCGTAAAGGTATCGTATATATTCGTGAATCACACACGGATGATTTGCGAGTGATTTGCGATAGACTAAGAGTCATTTGCGAATGAATAACGGGACATTCAATCCGTGGACATTCGTGAGAACATTTTGGACATGCCAAAAAACTTCCCCGTATGAACACGAATCATTGCGATAGTCGCCGATTTATTGCGAGTTATTTACGAATGTTTAAGTATTGTTTACGAATACTTACGTATGTCGTTTCGAATGGACCACTGAAAACGAAATCTATGAGTATGCACGATTTTTTACAATGCCATTTAATTTTTTTTGTTGTAAACAATAAGATATCATCTCTATATCATCATTCAGTAGCTGACATTGAGAAAAAAGGCATTTCATTCTTACGAGTTATTTACGGATGCTAACGTATTGTTTAAGAATGTTCACGAATGGCCTACGAATGTCCAATTCGTAAGGATTCGTAAGGAAAAATCGTCAATGTGAACCCACCTTAAACTAATTATCTGCGTAATTAAGTGAATGTTATATTTGCAAATCGCAGGAATGGGTTCGAGGACGTTTATAAAAAGTAGTAAGTTAAAATTGATATAGGCCTACTAGGTCAAAATCTGAAAATTGAACTTTTTATGATTTCAATATGCCAAATCTGTAGAAATGCACAAGAATGCTCTGTCATGTCATTTATTGGGACCTATTTTTGTACTTTTTCACACAAATCCTTCAGGCACGGTTAACAAATAGAATGTGAATGTTATATCTGAGCGAGGCTCTGACCAAATTAAGGACACAGTCCCCAAAGTGCTATACATGTATTATGATATATTGCGAAAGTATGATGTAAGAAGAAGTTAAAGAGGGATAAGACCCCGTTTGTCAATGATTTCTTCGTGAAACTAGACGCTATGGTGATAACGAATTTATGCCGTAATATAGACTAAGATCAGGTTGCATGTGTAATGATATTGATTTTTGTCTACACTGCCTGTACACGCAGCCCTGGGTATAGGGGATCCAATTGACTGGACTAAAATAACTTAATCATAACATAACATGATAACACGATGCAGATAGATTTCCTAAACCATTTTCCCGAAACAGGGAAGAATTGAACTGTTCTGATTACAAAGCTGCTTTTCTACTAGGAACATAAAAACCAGATGAGAATCCCCCTAAAAGTCTACTACTTTGAATTAAGCATGTGAAAATATAATGTTCCACTAGCAATACAAATACCTGTACAGTTAAAACGATCCTTGAAATTATGTAAGTTGATCAGCCCAAATTGTATGCGGTGTGTTAATTCAATACTAAAGTACTTGTTGTACTTTGATTATTGTGCATTAATGTGGTCAAATCGGATAGGATTTAGTGGTCGCCAAATCGTATAGAATTTAGATATTGCCCTATTGGGCAAACCGGAAGTAGGGACTTTCCATTGCTACATACAAAAATAGAATAATTAAAATTTTGTTTTCTTGAGCTTTTTGCGTGTTCTTGGATTAGATGAACTTCAAAGTATACTTAATAGTACTGTTTGAAAAATATATCGTGTAAACTGTCTATGGGTAGGTTATATACGATTTTCAAGTACAAACAATTATCGCTCATGACGTAATTTCTAAAATTAGAAGAAGTATGTCACAAGTAGTGTCGCCCCATGGGGGCGACACAAAAATATTTAGCCCTTTCCCAAACAACAAGATAGATATGAAATATGTGTCATCAAAGTAAAGAAAAAAATGAGGCAAAAGGAGAAAATGCTGGTTATCAGCATTTTCTTCTTTTGCTTCAATATTTTCCCAAGCCTTTTCTCTTAGGGATGTAAAACCAGATTTTGTTTAGGAAAGGGTTTATCAAACATACTAATCAACAAGATAGCTGATGGATTGTTTATATTATTGCGCAATCATGCCTCACCTGGCACAGCAAGGGGAGATAATGTGGAATTACTGGCCATGATATTCAAGGTAAGCTGAGCTTTAATCATAAAGGCTTTTCTTTTGATGTTTTGTTTGATGAAGAGAAAACAAAATTTATTTATCCAAATTTTCATACCATTTGACAACATGGATGGTTCATTAAATGCACTCTTTTATTAAAAGAAAAAGAGAAAAAGATTTAGCTCTTTCCCAAACAACAAGATAGATTTGAAATATGTGTCATCAAAGTAAAGAAAAAAATGGAGGCAAAAGGAGAAAATGCTGGTTATCAGCATTTTCTTCTATTGCTTCAATATTTTTCCAAGCCTTTTCTCTTAGGAATGTCAAACCAGATTTTGTTTAGGAAAGGGTTTATCAAAAAAATCAATCAACAAGATAGCTGATGGCTTGTTCATATTTAATATTGCGCAATCATGCTTCACCTGGAACAGCAAGGGGAGATAATGCTAAACTACTGGCCATGATATTTAAGGTAAGATGAAATGAAACCATTTTATTTGTTTTTAAAGAAAATCATTTTTTTTATATGATTTTGAGAATAATCTACAGTCACTTGCACTTACAATAGTTTGTTGCTTTCCTTCAATTCTTAAACTATTCCCATGTATAGTATCAAATTTTTGTTAGACTCTAACTACACAAAGCTATCTTAAAATGTGATTTGTATGTTTATTTTAGGCTGTGAATGTTTTAATCCGGAATGTAGAATACTACAAGATTAAGCCAGAGAGACTGGTAGTTTTGTTGACATTCTGTGAAGAAGATTTGTATGATTACACCAGACAGAGTACAGCATTTACTTTACTCAAGGTATGTTAGAATTTTATTCACAATCATATGTTGGTGAGCATCTGAAGGTTTGAAAAAGGTGTTGCGGTACAACTTTCACATTGGCATAGACATTGGTATGGCAGGTGTGTCATTTTTCTGCACCGATAATTGCAGTAGATGCGTTAAATTGCAGCACCAATGCAAAAAAGTGAAGAAGAGTTGTTAAACACCATTCAATTATTCAAATTATATTCACCAAATTATGTTAATTCATAATGAAAAATGACATTAGCATAATCTAAGGCTTGATATTAGATGTTAAAGGGGGACGAGCTAGGCTGTCGAAAATGCAAATGGCACAATAATTACAAACCAGAAATAACGTATGAAATTACCAACCTGAAGGGGTAGATCATTTATGTCCATTGTTACCACTCGTCGAGCTTTATTAAGTATTAAAATCCAAGTCAATTAATAACATGCTGGTCGTCCTTGTTTTTGTTTTGTAACGGCTACATATGCCCAACCTTCAAAAATCAATTACGTCAGAGATACGTCATATGTGCTCAGCGAGATTTAACACACCGTACAACCGGCTGCGTAGAAAGTCAGCAAAGACAGATTCGGCATCTGATGTCATGTGCATGGTAGGTCAAATGAATTTACTTTTATAAATAAACGAAAGGATCTTTGGTATTCTATAGTTGATAAATACGCATATAAGAGTCGTTTTCAAAATTAGCAGGTTTTCTTGTCCACGTGTGATAACTTGTACATTTAAGTAATCAAATAAACATTAATTTTAAAAATGAGTTCATACCAATGTAATTGTGTTGATTAAGCATACAAATATAGCATGTTACATGCTTTAGTGAGATATTTTACATGTTATATGGCCTGAAATGTGTAAATTTGTTTTGTCCCACTGCTACCCTCATTGGTTTTGACCAGCAAAGATAACTACTTTTAACCGTAATTGAAAAACTTTTTTGGGTTAGTTTGCATGACAATATGTTAAATTACAATTTGAATATACCAGTTACCCAAATGATATTATGTAAATGGTATAAAAATCATCATATATCCTTGTCCCACAGATTTTTATCTTTGGTGTTCCAGTGTCTAAAAGGTCAAAGAAATGCAATCTTAATTAGATGTAGACACAAATCCTGTACCTCCTTTTGAAAAGCTATCGTAGGTTCATACATTACAATTGAAAGAGGAAGAATTTATTTTGTGTCTTGTTAGTAAATTGAAAAAGAAGGTGGTTGACTTGTACAGTACTTTTTTTCTTTGTCTTTGGGATGACGCACTTTATAGTACTTTGCAAGGTACCTTTTTATTAGATATTTGTCCGGTATATCTGACTTAAAGTACAGTAAATGCTTTCTATAATAGATTTAACAAATACCCGATTTTCACTTATATTTTTGCAAATTAGTGTGAAATTGTCCTTGGTGTTCCAGTCCTTGGTGTTCCGGTCTGAGCACTGGAACGCCAAAGACAAAAATAAAATGGCACTGATGTATTTCAGATTACATGGATCCGATAGATATTATTAAAATAAGGTAACATACCAAATTTCAGCTTTGTTCGTCTAATAATTTTAGAGAAAATGCCAAATCTAGGTTTCGCTCGATGTTTTAAGCCGAGTTTCATGTTAAGGGTTGAAAATGACTTTTTGGGAATGTCTGAATGAATGGAGCATAAAGATATCATTGAATGATCGTTACTTACCAAATGTTAGCTTTTTTTGCCCATTGTTTTAGAGAAATGCCAATTCAAAGTTTTGAACTGACGGGCAGGCTGACAGACGGTAAAAGCTAGAACAGTATTAACCAAAATGTTTTATATTAATGCATTAAAATCCTAAATTATTACACATTAACTATATCTCTTTGCATTCCTATATCTTTCGGCTCATGCCGTGTTACTGAATTATGTCTTAAAGGAGGTTGGATTTTACTATCAACTGGAGGTTAAGCTTGGACTTTTCATTGGCATTTTAATTTGGCAAGAGTTCTGATGTGCGTTGCGGGAAGCGGAATCACATGTGACAAATATTAGCTGCCAGTTTCAACCTAAATCAATGCAAAATAAACTTTGTAAAACAGAGAAACTAGATGATTTTCTTTGGGGTTATGTTGATGTCTTTGGTGTTCCGCTAATGTCTTTGGTGTTCCGGTAATGTTGCATTCATTTTCCAAGAAAACTGATCAAGCAAATGCATCAAAAGTACTCGTTATATAAAGCAAATTGGACATACTAATTTTGACGATTGAAACTTTTCTGGACATTTGGACTCAAATAAGGAATAATAACTACCAGAGAGACTGGTAGTTTTACTGACATTCTGTGAAGAAGATTTGTATGACTATTCAAGACAGAGCACAGCATTTACTTTACTCAAGGTATGGAGCATGTCTGTTTTCCACCGTTAGGAAACTTATCAGTTCATGTAGTTCATGTAGTTGTAGAGGCCTTGATGTACATTTCCCATGCAGTCATGTACATAAGCTCTTGGCTTCTTCTTGACCCTTTTCTTGATGTTTTCCTCTGTTGTTAGTTGGGATATTATCCCTTGTGTTTGTTGTGTTTGTCCTCTCGCACTACTTAGTGTGTGTGTTCTAACACTCCACAAGTTCGAATTACGTATAATTCTTTGTTGATTTTAGAAAAAAAATACACTTATCTTTTTCCTAAATTAATTGTTTAAAAAATCCTAATTACAACTTCTATATATTCTCATAAAAATTCATTAATTACACATAATGGATTAAAATATCTATTCATGATAAAAGAAAATACTTTTTACATTTTGTTTATCCATGGTGACCCTAGTATTTATCTGTAGCAAAAAGGGTCAAATTTGTTTGGAGTAATCCACTCTTTATTAAGTCTAGACTTAAATGTGTTAATGTTGGGTGCTTCTACAACATTTCTTGGGAGGCTGTTCCATACATTTATCATTAGCTCACCTGAGCACGAAGTGCTCGAGGGGAGCTATTGTGGTCACTCACCGTCCGTCGTCCGTCTGTCCGTCTGTCCGTCTGTCCATCTGTCCGTCTGTCCGTCTGTCCGTCTGTCCGTCCACAATTTCTTCAAACATCTTCTTCTCCAAAACTAACAGGCCAATTTTGACCAAACTTGGCAGGAATGTTCCTTGAGTGACCCTTCTCAAAACTTGTTCGCGGATTTTTGATTCGTCAAAAAATGTGGGCGTGGCAGGGCGGGGCTTATCGCACTTAGAGAAATCCTAAGAAAATTCTTTAAAAATCAACCATTGTTCCAATTTGAACCAAACTTGGCAGAATTGTTCCTTGAGTGACCCTTCTCAAAACTTGTTCTCAGATTTTTGATTTGTCAAAAAACGTGGCCGTGGCAGGGAGAAAGGGGCTTTTCAGACTTAGAAAAACCATAAGAAAATTCTTTAAAAATCAACCATTGTTCCAATTTGAACCAAACTTGGCAGAATTGTTCCTTGAGTGACCCTTCTCAAAATTTGTTCTCAAATTTTTGATTCGTCAAAAAACGTAGCGGTGGCAGGGAGAAAGGGGCTTATCAGACTTAGAAAAATCATAAGAAAATTCTTTAAAAATCAACCATTGTTCCAATTTGAACCAAACTTGGCAGAATTGTTCCTTGAGTGACCCTTCTCAAAACTTGTTCTCAAATTTTTGATTCGTCAAAAAACGTAGCCGTGGCAGGGAGAAAGGGGCTTATCAGACTTAGAAAAATCATAAGAAAATTCTTTAAAAATCAACCATTGTTCCAATTTGAACCAAACTTGGCAGAATTGTTCCTTGAGTGACCCTTCTCAAAACTTGTTCTCAAATTTTTGATTCGTCTAAAAACGTAGCCGTGGCAGGGAGAAAGGGGCTTATCAGACTTAGAAAAATCATAAGAAAATTCTTTAAAAATCAACCATTGTTCCAATTTGGACCAAACTTGGCAGAATTGTTCCTTGAGTGACCCTTCTCAAAATTTGTTCTCAAATTTTTGATTCGTCTAAAAACGTAGCCGTGGCAGGGAGAAAAGGGCTTATCAGACTCAGAGAAATCATAAGAAAATTCTTTAAAAATCAACCATTGTTCCAATTTGAACCAAACTTGGCAGAATTGTTCATTGAGTGACCCTTCTCAAAACTTGTTCTCAAATTTTTGATTCGTCAAAAAATGTAGCCGTGGCAGGGAGAAAGGGGCTTATCAGACTTAAAAAAATCATAAGAAAATTCTTTAAAAATTAACCATTGGGCCTATTTGAAGCAGACTTTGCAGGAATGTTCTTTGAGTCTCACTTTTCAAAACTGATTCACAAATTTTTACATTTGTCAAAAAATGAGGGCGTGGCAGGGAGGAAGGGGCTTATCAGCTTTAGAGAAATCATAAGAAAATTCTTTAAAAATCAACCAATGGGCCAATTTGAACCAAACTTTGCAGAATTGTTCCTTGAGTGACCCTTTTCAACATTTGTTCATAAATTTATAGTTTCGTCAAAAAATGTGGGTGTGGCAGGGTGGGGCTTATCTAACCAAGAGAAATTGATAAAAAAATCTTCAAAAATCTTCTTCTCCTTAACCGTAAGGCCAATTAAAACCAAATTTGGCAGGAATGTTCCTTGGGTGACCCTTCTTAAGATTTCTTTGAGGATTTTTTATTCATCCAAAATTGTGGGCGTGGCAGGTCAGCATTTACTGGACTTGGAGAATTCATAAGAAAATTCTTTAAAAATCAACCATTGGCCCAATTTGAACCACACTTGGCAGAAATGTTCCTTGGGTGACTCTTTTCAAAATTTTTTCTCAAATTTTTTATTTGTCAGAAAAAATTTGGCGTGGCTTATCAGTCTTACAGAAATCCTAAGAAAATTCTTTAAAAATCAACCATAGGCCCAATTTGAAGCAAACTTTACAGAAATGTTCCTTGAGTGACCCTTTTCAAAATATGTTGGCAAATTTTGTATTGGTAAAAAAAGTGGGCGCGGCAGGGCGTGGCTTATCAGACTTAGAGAAATCATAAGAAAATTCTTTAAAAATCAAGCATTGGGTCAATTTGAAACAAATTTGGCAACGATGTTCCTTGAGTGACCCTTTTCAAAATTTGTTTGCAAATTTTTGATTCGTCAAAAAAAGTGGGCGTGTCTTAAACTTCTTTCAGGTGAGCGATATAGGGCCATTCTGGCCCTCTTGTTACCTATGTCAAGCCTAATGCATGACCTTGGGCAAATTTAGAGGAATTGAAGATTTGAATGCATTGGTTTATAGTCAAATGAAATTTTAGAGATGAATTTTAAATAGATCTATGAATAGTATTTAATTCATTTTGGATTATTTCTATTGAGATTCTTGATAATGCAATCATATCACTATTTATTGAGATTTTTGTTTGTGCAAATATTTCACACTTTGAAACTGAAATTATTTGGTTTGCTCTCTCAAAGTAGGGAAAAGTTTAAGCTTAATAGCTGCTCTTCTATGCATGCGCAGGTTTTTCCTCAATACAAAAAAGCTTGTTAGAGGGCATACTTTTCCACATTGAGGTCTTCTTTTCATATTTCAGGCCATTATGTCAAGGAAGGTAGATTTACCCCAGATTCATGAGTTGATGAATAAATTAGAGGAGATGTCCATAACAGCTGACGCCCCACTTGTACGCAGGCAGTGTAGACAGGTAATGTTTTGATCGTGAAATTTGTTATATCATGGCATATAACTTTTGAGTCCCCAGCTTACCTCAGATCCATGACATAACCTTTTCCTAAACAATAAAATGTTAGGGTGATCTAATTTGAAAGCTGCTTCTGACAACAAAAAAAAGATGTTGCTTCAGATAGAATTTGTGTAAAATACAACACTGAAACTTTTGAGACAAAAGGAGAAACTGCTGGTTATCAGCAGTTTCTTCTTTTGTCTCAATGTTTTCCAAGGTCTTTCCTATTAGGGACTTCTAAACCAGGTCATGTTTGGGAAAGGGTTAATGAATAAATTGGGGGAAAAGTCCATAACAGCTGATGCTCCACTTGCACGCAGGCAGTGTAGACAGGTAATGCGTTCATGAATGTAATTGGAAAGAATTCCTTCAACCAATCATATTTATTTATGATCTTTGATGCCTCCTAAGGCCGCGGCCTTAGCGCAGTTGGTAGCACATCTGCCTCTCTCTTGAGGTCACAGGTTACCTGGTAGGATACCCGGCCGTGGCAAATACCCTTACTGACAAAATTGTTACCCACCAATGGATTGATATTGTAACCTAAGTGGGGAGCAGCTGGAGGCTCGGTTAGGGTGTTTTGGTAGTACTGGTATGAGAAACAACAGGAATCCATGGTTAGGTGCTCCAGCCGCTGAAATATGACCCTGGCAGTTGAAAATGGCGTAAAACCCCAATAAACCTTGATGCCTCCTCAAGATACGGGTTGGAGAAAACATTGTTGAAAATGAATTCACAAATACTTTTCAACCATAAAGACAAAGGATTTGAAAATTTCATCAATATAAAACTGTCGTCTCCATCTTCTTTGGATTTGAAACAGACCTAAAATTGTGTAATTTAGGGGAATGGTTAACTCGTTTTTTACTAAGGCTTGATTGTAAAGATATCTTTGGTTAGCGTTAACAAAATGGTTGAATACCATAGAGTTTTCTTCTCATACTTACATTTGGATATTTATCTTCAGATCATTATAAAGTACTTGATGGATTTCCCCCTTGGTAAGCGTGTGAAGAAACATGTCGAGTTTTATATCTCACAATTATCTTACGAGTATGACAGTGGGCGGGAATCGGCACTAGAAATTATGGCCGCCATGTTTACTTCATTTCCGCAGGTAAGTGGAATTGTATTGTGTTTTTTTTCTAGGGAATATGCAATCAAAATTTTGATTCATATGAACTTGAGGATATTTTTGTTTGCTCTTCATTTTTGCACTTATTGAAATCCGAACATGGCTGTAAAATTGCTGTTTGTAGGCAGAAACCTCAAATTGTTTGTAACATTGAAAACTTAATGTTTTATTTTATTTCTAGATTGCACCTCTTCCACTTAACCCGCATAAATATGAATTGCTAATCTTTTTGTATGCTATTTACTATATTACGAGTAATAAGTTATTTACATTTAAATATTATGGAATATTTATCTATAATGGGTATTCAACTGTCTTTGCACTGTTTAAATTGTTTAAATTCCATTCAGCTCTGATAAATTTATCTCTGTTGTTATTTCAGCATGTGTTGTCTGAGTATGCAAGTCTATTCTTCATTCCAATGTCAGCCATTTTAAATATCTATATCTATAATGCCTCTTTAACAGTCTTTGCACTTTTCAAGTTTAAAGTTTAGATTACACTCAGTTTTTATAAATCTTTCTCTGATGTTATTTCAGCATGTGTTGTCTGAGTATGCCAGTCTATTCTTCATCCCAATGTCAGCCAATCTAGTCAACGATGAATCGGCGAAATGTAGAAAACTTACCGGAAGAGCTATCAAAACTTTGCTCACAAATTTAGATCATAATGTACGGACCAATCTGTTCAGTTTTGTGTTGAAATGGTTTGAAGGAACACAGGTATGCTTTCTTTAAATATGTTTTCAAGTATTTCCTGGAATATTCTTGTTTAAGTAGGTCGAGTAGATTTTTAAAGCTACAATTTCATTGTCAATTAGGTATTTTTATGAAAAAAAAAGATCCACAAATGGAACTTATAGTACTATAAAATCAGTTTTGACATATACGGATAGTGTCGAAAACTTACTTAAATTTAAGCATTGTTAGAAGTTTCAACAGTTTTGGGTGTCATTGACACCACTTATATCATTAAAGTTTTTGCATTCCCAGACCCTCTCTGGTATAGGCCGAAAATCAAATTTTGACTATATAACGTTAGTAAAGTGCTACATATTTAACACATTTAAAGCCATCATTTGGGCTTGGACTCCCCCTTGAAAAATCCTGGAGGGCTTGGACCCCCCTGGAAAAAATCCTGTATCCGCCCTTGCATTCCTGTTGGGCTTAAACTTCAGCTTTTGTCTTTTGTGATTTGTGATGACGACTAATGTCCATATTTCTCTGTTTCCAGCTACAAAACAAGATGCTGGCCGCCCAGCTATGTGGTCTGTTTGTTGAAGTTGAAGGTCAAAAGTTTGAAGGTCGTTTATCAGAAATATTACCTGTCTTAGAACTACAACTTGAACCAGGACAATTTAAACAGGTGAGTGTAAAGAAGGGCCATATTTCCTGCAGCTATGTTTTGTTGTCAATACCATAATTATTCTAATAAACGCCCATATTCTAGTAAATGCCCATCCCCCAAATCCTAGCCAAAAATCTGCATCTTTTAAGCATAGTTTAAGTGAAAATAAGTGATTCTAATTAACGCCCATCCCCCAATTCAGGATTAAAATAATGTTAATCATAAACAAAGATCCTCTGAAATCAAAGATAAAAAGATTTCCAGTGCCCCAATCTGTCTTCAAAGAATGAAATTCATCATAAAATCATTTTTTTGCAGTCCTTATAGCAAAATATAACATGCTTAACTTGAGTCCATGAATTGACACTGGATTAGCACGTTTTGGATTACTAAATAAGAAAACCGCTTAAAAACGCCCACCCACGACTTTTCCATACACCATGTTTCTAATAAAAGTCTGGGTGTTTATTAGAAAAGTTACGGTAACACACACACAATTGAAATGCAATATTTAAATTTTACTGACAGTCTATCATGTTAGAATGAAATTCAACCTGTTTCATCTGTCATATGATTTGAACCATAAGTGGGTGCTAATATATTATGTTGCTCTATGTAAAATAACAGCTTAACTTAACCCCTTCGCTGCCCCATGACGGCCTAAGCTGTCATGCAAAAATGTCGCTATACTGCCCCATGACGGCCTGGGCCGTCATGAGGGGAGAACAATCTCTTTTTTCAAATTTTAATAACAAAAAATGTTATTTCCAAAATGACAAAAAATATATTCACTGAATATTATTTTCAATTATCTTTCAGAAAATAAAAGGCTTTATATAGTTTTATTGAATAGTTGTCTAGTTATAAGTTGATTTCTTACACTACCATCAATTTCTTGGAAAAATAGCTTGGCAAATAGGAACCAATTTTCCAATATTTGTCTGGCAGCGAAGGGGTTAATCAATCTATATATTTCAGAGTGATGATGATTCTCAAGAACACAATCAAGATCACATGATATACAACACACTGAATACTCTACTGAAAATACTGAAGGAATGTAACTTGGTCGTCACAGATACAAAATGGACAACAACTATGAATGTCATATGGGGTGAGCTTTTGATTAATCAATTTTATGCCTGAGGGTTGTATTATGTTGTCTGTTCAACCTTCTGTCCATTCCACCTATCTGTCTTTCCATCTGGTAGGAACTTCTTGTGTGCGCAGTTCCTCCTATGGTTTCAATTGGAAGATGATCAATCTTGCTACAATTAATCTCCAAGTCTAGATCTGGTTATACATGTCACCTTTGAAATTCAGATAACTCGCCATTATTGAATTATCTGCACTTCTGCTTCCATATCTTAATCAATTAAACCCTCTTCCAAATGGCAAAAATTTAAGCAGGTCCAAATTGAAAGTTGCCGCTAGTGACAAAATGGGTGTTGATAAAGATTTGATTTATGTTATATCGTTGCAAAGAAAATGTTGAATGCTTTCTGTTTTACGAACTATTAAACATAGAACATTTATGTTAATTTGCTTAACTCTTTCCTAAATGGCCATTTAACCCTTTTCCAAACAAGACCTGGTTTTGACATCCCTAATAAAATATGCTTGAGAAAACATTCAGACTTGGCGAAACACCAGAAATCTTTGACAGACATTCGGTCTGACAGTACTGGATAATCTGTCAGACCGAATAAAAATTTTTCAGACCGATTTGTGATTATCAGCAATTTCTCCTTTTGCCTCCATCTTTGCCAATGTAATTCCTATAGGACATGTCAAAACTTAGTTTTGTCTTGGAAAGAGTTAAAAAGAAACATTCATGACAGATTGTATAAAAATAGTTACAATAAAAAAATTATGGATAATATAATTTCAGATTATACAGAGCACTATTTAACCTACCCCCATCTGGGGGTACAACTTGTATCCTGCCAGTTGTTTGGGATGGTGTTTCCTTGATTTGACAGTAATATAACAATCAGCATTCTCTACTTATGTCTCAATATTTCCGGTTTTATATTTTATGCAATTAGTTGGCATTTGGTTATGAGTCAATTGTGTGAAGTTTTCTGTCTCTATATACTATTGATCATAGAAAATGCATGAACTATTGGCTATAGAAAATTCATGATAATATTGTAAAAAAAAACATGATGTACATTATTGAAAATGTATAAAAGATAGTCAATATCAAGGATTGCTGATTCATATTGCCAGCGTCATTGCAAAACGTCGTAACTACAGCTTTAATCAAGCTGTAGTTACGAGGTTTTGCATTAACACCAGCCTTTGTTGTTTAATTCCAGATTATACAGAGCACTATTTAACCTACCCCCATTTGTGGGTGCAACTTGTATCCTGCCAGTTGTTTGGTCTTCTGTTTAGATCGACACAGCCTGAACAAATTATTGTGGAAATTGATGATGAGTGCAAACCTTACTTAATGATTGATACCCTAGAAAAGGTAAATATTTTTTTATATGACAATAGTAAAAGAGTTACTTTTATTATGCCCCCGATAGGGAGGCATCATAAATTTGACTTGTCCGTCCGTCCGTCTGTCCGTCCGTCTGTCCGTCTGTCTGTCCGTCCGTCATTCCGTCCAAAAACTTTAACATTGGCCATAACTTCCTTATTACTTAACATATTCGCTTCATACTTTACCACAACATTCCTTGGTACATTACCTTTCTGTGGGCACATACTTTGGTGACCTTGACCCCTGGATGACCTTGACCTTGAACATAGATTGGCCATAATTTAAAATCAAAGCGGTGTCGGGGGCATTGTCATCTTACAGTGACAGCTCTTGTTTAGCTGGAATTTACAAGGTTACTGTTGGGTTGTATTGGGAGCATATAGTCGCCACGCTGTCCGTCCGTCCGTGTGTCCGTCCGTCCGTCCGTCCACAGCCATATCTCAGCAACCCTTGGACCAAATTCAATGAAACTTCCCATGTGAACTTCCTAGGTCAATACCTAGGGACCTTTTTCTCCGTTTGTAAATTTAAGACTGCGTCATGGAAAAAGGGGCCTTAGTGTAAAAATTAGTTTTTCTCTTATTTCTCTTCATCTAATGGGCAGAATTTAATGAAATTTTGTGCTCATGTAATGAATAGGATGTTCTAGACCATATTCTATAAATAATGTGTGTACAAAAAAGCTGTCATGGGAAAAGGGGGCTTAATGTATGATAGTTTTTATTTTGTGACAAACACTTATTCGGGGAGCATAATCCGTCTGTGACGGCTCTTGTTATATTTCTGCAAAGTGAATGTTTTATTATACCTCCGCTAAACAAATGTTTTATTATACCCCCGCAAATCAAATGTTTTATTATACCCTGGAAAATTAATGTTTTATTACGCCCCGCATAACAAATGTTTTATTATACCCCGCAAAATAATTATTTTTTTATACTCCCGCAAAATTAATGTTTATTATACCTCCGAAAAACAGACGTTTTATTTTTCATTATACCCCCTCAAAATGAATGTTTTATCTGGCCCATAGGAACGGGGGTAGGGGGGGGGACCTGGGAGAAGTGCTGAGCATAACTCCCTGCCTATAATGTGAGTTATTGACCTTTGTTTTTGACATAAACACTTGTCTGGACTAACAAGGGTTTTTCATCTCCTTTATTGACAGATTTGTAGTTTCTTTACAGGCAAACAATCATAGCCTTAACCCTTTCCCAAACGGCAAATTTTAGGCTAGTCCAAATTCAAAGATGATGCAGACGACAATTTCAAGTGAATAAAATTTTGCATTTGTTGGTCTTTTTACGTAGAAAACATTGTGGAAAATGAAGAAATTGCTTGTCACAAGCAATTTCTTCATTTTTCTCGATGTTTTCCAAAGCCATTACTTTGTGGGGAGTCAAAAGGAGACACTGTGTGGTAATGGGTTAAAGAGAAAATTCATGTACATGTAAACAAGTTGTTGCTGAAGATAACATTTACGATATTTGAAGTTTAAATCTCTTAATAGTAACATAGAAATATTGCGGGAAAAAGGAGAAAATGCTTTCCCAAGCTTGCTCAATGTATTAGTAAAAAACAGACAAAGTTGGAAAATGGGCTAAAGATTTTGGTTAGAATTTTTGTTGTGTTAGATTTTTACAGTAAGCCTTGTAGCAATGGCAGCTAAAAATAAAAGGATAATCTCAGATAACCCCTAGCTAAATCTATCTTTATTTTTCAGTTACATAAATTGGCAGAGGATTTCATCACACAGTTTCAATCAGAACTCTTAAATAGAGAACTGGCGGATCAGGTAAGATTGTAGACAATATAGAAATAGGTTTACTGTATTTTGCTCAGTAACTGGACAGAAAACAGTAGCATAGCAAAAATAAAGCAAAGAAGAGACAAGAATCATAAATTTCATTGTTTTGCACAGGGTTCAATCCCCGGCTGCAGCAAATATTCTTTCTGAAGAAATTGTCATCCACCAATGGTTTGATAATCGCTAACCCATTAGGGGTAGTACTAGTATTAGAAACAACAGGAATCTATGGTTACATGCTCAAACTGTTGCGATATGACGATAGCAGTTGAAAAAGCTGTTAAAATCCAATCACTAATTTTCCACATTTTTTTTCATAGCCTTTGTATTTTGGGGCTTCAAAAGTCATTATTGTGTGGGAATTTATCAAAATCTAGAAAATCAAGGAATAACGGTTCAGAAGGCATTTATCAGTATTTTATGCAGACATTTTCTTCATTTTACCATCCACTGTTGGTGACCAGCTAGCAGTTAAGGCTAAGTAAAGATGTTTTGGTAGTTTTGGGAGAAGAATTACAGGAATCTATAGTTAGGTTATCCAGCTGCGTGATATGAGCATAGCTGTTGACAGAGGTGTTAAATCCAAATTAATCAATCATTTATACCATCAACAGGTATTGAAGAACATGGTTTATCTGGGAAAATGTGCCAAATTGCTGGAGAAGGAGGATAGAAAAAGACAAAAAGAAAGTTCTGAAGAAACAACAAGATTAAAGGATAAAAAGAAAGTAGAGAGGACAAATAAGGGAGTGACAGATGAAAGTCCGGAGTTCAGCCTGGCTTGGTTGGTGGACAAGATGGTGAAAGAGACCACAGATGAAATTGTGAATGATAGAAATAATACTACCAAGGTGAGAGTTATTTAGCCTATTACTTGACTGCAAAGTTTTTGACAAGTCTAAATTGAAAAATATTGCAGACAATAATTTAAAGTCTATGAAATGTTATAGTGTTTTTTTCTTTGTAGGTAGGAAGCATTGCTGGAAATGAAGGAATTGCTTGTCATATGCAATTTCTTCATTTTCCACAATGTTTGAAAAAGCCATTATCATGTGGGGCATCAGAAAGTAAATTTCATTTACTTGGAATTGTCATCTGCAATTGACCAAACGCCAATCGACAGATCGCTCCGCCCAACACAGAATTTAATACAAACAATGGACATGTGTTCCTTTATAGGGAACGATTTATCCAGTTAATCGTGAAGTAAATTCGGAGAAACAAAATAGTATTTCGTAGGTGTTGTTATAAAATTTTGTAACTACGGCTTAATTTAAGCCGTAGTTACGAGATTTTATAACAACACCGATGATTTATCAAAACATACGGCAAACCTAGTCAATTGTTAGCTCAAAATTCTTTGCAATTGGCATGTCGATTGTTTTGATTGTCAGTCGATAAATCGATACAATAACACGTGCAACGAAGAACAATTGGGGCATGACATTTTTCTGATCGACCATTGGCTAATCAATGTTTTTAATTGACAGTCGGTGTTTGGTCAATTCTTTGAACCTGGACCAGTTTAAAATTTCGCTATCTGGTAAATTAGTTTATTCATCCGAAATAGTAATGTTCTAAGCTCATCTACAGAATCTTGTTTAAATAAGATTACAGATTTAGCATTTCCTTCTCTAACAGTTTATATTGCTGTGTTTTTTAGCGATCCAGTGTATTTAAATGGATAGCTGCTATCAGTTTGGATGCAGGGGAGAAAACCCTGGTTCCACTGCTGAATACCATATTACCTCCCTTGCAAAGAGAAATTGATGACAATTCAAATACTCAAGGTGAGCTTTAAACCATTTCATCAGTATACATTTGGGACTTTCTTTTCTTATTGAAGGTCTTAAACAGCAGACTTTCTTTTATGCTACCTTTGTATGCCCCCATATTTGAAAGATCGGGGTCATATTGTTTTACTCCTGTCCGTCTGTCTGTCCGTCCTTCTGTCCAAAACTTAACATTGGCCATTTTTGGGGCATTAGTGTTTCACCAACACATCTTGTTTGTCTCTCGTAATTGGTATATCCAAGTCAAATAACCAAAACAAGCTGTAGATACAACAACATTGTTTGTATTACATTATTGGATGTGTTCTTTCTTTATTCTTTTTCCCATTTTTCTGATTAATTTTACTTTACAGATGCAAAGTTGAAGAATTTAGCGAAGGAGGTTGTAGAAATGTTGAAGAAATCTGTTGGCATGGAAACATTTACAGAGATTTATTCTAGAATACAGATGAAACGAGCAGAGAAGAAAGCAGATAGAAAAAGAAGACTGGCACAACAGGTAGGTTCTTCTTAGCCCTGTCACAGACAAGACCTCGTTTTAACCCTTTCCCAAACGACAAAATTTTAGGGTGATCTACTTCAAAAAGTGCCACAAATGACTAAATAGAAGTTATTTAAGTTAAAATTGTGTAATATATGGCACAGAAAATATTGAGACAAAAGGAGAAACTGCTGGTTATCAGCCGTTTCTTCTTTTGTTTCAATGTTTTCCCAAGCCATTTCTATTAGGGACGTCAAAACCAGGTCTTGTTTGGGAAAGGATTAACCTTGCTTTAAAAACGGCATACAAAACACAGAGAAAAAAAGAAGAAAATGATGATTATCAATATTTTCCTTTTTGCCCGATATATTTCTTTCTATTGAACAGAAATTTTAATATGTATCAAATTTTAAGATTTCATACAATAGAAAGCTGCATTTGATTTTGTGTCTGCAATCATTTCTTTTTATGCTCCCTGAAAAAATTTCAGGGGAGCATGTAGCCGCCACTCTGTCCGTCTGTGTGTCTGTCCGTCCGTCTGTCCAAAGCCAGATCTCAGCAACCAACCCTTCGACCAAATTCAATGAAACTTCACATGTGAACTCCCTGGGATAATTCCTAGGGACGTTTTTCTCCATTTCTTTATTTGAGGCTGCGTCATGGAAAAAGGGGCCTTAATGTAAAAATCAGTTTTTCTGTAATTTCTCTTTATCTAATGGACAGAATTTAATGAAATTTTGTACTTATGTGATAAATGAGATGTTCTAGACCATATTCTATAAATAATGTGTGTACAAAAAAATCCATCATGGAAAAAGGGAGCCTAATGTATGATAGTTTTTATTTTGTGACAAGCACTTACTCGGGGAACATAATCCGTCTATGACAGCTCTTGTTTTATTGGGCAATGATTTGTTGTATGATAAAAGGTTAAAGTGACATTTCAGAATAATTTTAACATAAATTTTGCTTTTATTTTATCTGAAAGAGCATATTTTCTTATGAAAATTGTGAAAATTACAAGCCAAAATATTGAACCGTTTACGAGAAATATATATTTTAGTGCTAAAATTAAACAAATTGTTGTGAACAACCATTCAGATTTATATAGAATTTGTCATTTCTGTTTCAACTTTAATGGCATATTTTTCGCTTATAAATAACAACTTCAAAAAACTGATAGTATTTCTGCGCATTAGAATAAACAATCTTTGCATCAAGAAATACTTTTAAAAAATGAAATAGATGTGAAATGTCACTTTAATGTTGAAAAAAAATAATGTTATTACTCTTGTCTGTTTCTTTTAGGCTGTAAAGGATCCAGAAGCCGCTGCTAAGAAGAAAATAAAGAGGCAAGAAGCCAAAAAAGAAGCTAGAAAAAGGAAAATTTTGGAGAAGAAGCCTTTCAAACAGTCCAAGAAAAAGAAAATGGAACATTTTGATAAGGAATCATTGTGATAATTGTTGAATGATTAACCTATTCCCACACATAGACGTTTTTTGATGCCTCACAAGTAAAGAGTTTGGAAAACATTGTGGGAACTGAAGAAATTGCTTGTGACAAGCAATTTCTTCATTTTCCACAATGTTTTCTATTCTGAAAGACTTGGAAAATGTAATATTCTATTCACTTGAAATTGTCGTCTACAACATCTTTCAATTTCGGACATTCTATATTTTTTGCTGTTTGTTAAAGGGTTAAAAATTGTTAAAAATGAATGAATAAATGAAAAAATGTTTTTATTCAAATTTTGTTAAATATTATCTGTTATCATTGAGAACATTGCTCAAAAAAAGGTTTGATTTATTTGCCAGGATCTAGAAATATAACTCTTAAAGTATGTAAGATAGAATCATGAAACTCCATCTATAGGTGGATAGATCTCATTATTGAGAGATGCAGTGCACAAGAACCGTTACTAACTCGTTTGATCATATTTTTTGAGTTATTGCCCTTTGCTGTCCGTCCGTCCACAGCCATATCTCGGCAACCCTGTCTCCTAATTTGAGGCTGCGTCATGGAAAAAGGGGCCTTAATGTAAAAAATTAGTTTTTCTCTAATTTCTCTTTATCTTATGGGCAGAATTTAATGAAATTTTGTACTTATGTGATAAATGAGATGTTCTAGACCATATTCTATAATTAATGTGCATACAAAAAATATGTCATGGAAAAAGGGGGCTTAATGTATGATAGTTTTTATTTTGTGACAAACACTTATTCAGGGAGCATAATCCGTCTATGACGGCTCTTGTCTGTTTTTATTCGGGAGACATGGCGGAGCCTAATAAACGGTTAATTACATTGAAACTTGAGGAGAAACAGCATTCTCCATTAGCGGTAAATCGTCGGTATTATTACAAAACATTATAACGACAGCGTGTATCAAGCTATAGTTACGAGGTTTTATAACAACAAATTTTACAATCGCACATTCAATGTGTTCATGCTCGTGCCGCACGATTTTCACTTATAATAACCAATATATTGAGAAGTAAACTCGTCGATTAACCTCTGCTTAGCCACACCCTGAAAGGTGAATAAAAACGGAATATATAATAATGAAACTTTCCATCATAATAATGAAACTTTATATGTGGATACATCTCATTATGGAAAAGTGTAGTGCAAAAGAAATGTAACTCTACCGATTATATTCGTGTAGGTGTTGCCCTTTGGGTATTTTCATATTTGATAAAATTCTATCAATGGACTGCTTCAATTGTTAAAGGTAGGCCCTTGAGGGGTATATGTTTTACAAACATATGTTCAGGTTTTCGAAGAAAGAGGAGAAAAAACATTTTAAGTGCGTTTTTGATATTCAACTTTTATTCTTCTACCAAGTCTTTATTTAAAAATCATTGATCGATGTCTAATGTAAAAGTTAACGTCCTTCAACGTTAAGTCAGTTACAAATCACCGAAATGTTATTATAATCAATCGAATGAAAAAATCACAACCCAATGTCTTGAAAATGTCATAAATGTGTACATGAATTAATTTCTATCGTTTCACTGCTTTTCAACAACAAAAACCCGTAACTGCAGCTTAAATGTTCCGAAGTTTTTGTTGATAAGCGAGGAATTGTTCTCCAAAATCAGTCACAAGTAAAAATACAGCTTCGCTGACATCATAAGCAATACAGGGTACCCATTCCAAATATTGGAAGCGGAATCAGCAACGGGTCCAAAGCCCGAATCTTCAAGACAAACCTTCGCCATTTTTTCGCCGTTTTTGCCATCCCACGCCACGAATTCTTTTTGGAAAAGGTAAACATCGGCCAACTTGTTATACAGGATCGAACCATTACCATGTAGCTCGAACTCGTTTGAATATAGTTGAATCAGATTACAATAGTAGAGCTTGCTGATTACTAGCGATTCCAAAGCAATGGGATTGTAGATCGTTAGCCGCCAACATTTCGAGGCCTCGTCTCGAATCTTTTGCGGTAGATTTTCATAGCCGTCTGTGTTTTCCATTGGACATTTTAAGATGACCGCCTCACCGCTTCCCCTGTCTTTTTGTGGAATTTGGTGCAAGTTGAGAGACAATGCATACAAGCTTTGGACGTAAACTTTGCTACTTGTACCGTCGCTTATTAGGATTGTTCTATTGAAATGGTGCTGTAGAAATTCTAAAGCATCTTCAAATTTCTGAAGAAAGAAGCCGATAATTAGTTCATCCGTTGCATTTCGCTCTCCTCCAATTGTTCTAGCTCCTGTTTCATTGGCGACGAAGATAATTTTCCAGTCTTCAGGGATTTGCATTTTGTGTGTTATGTTTGCCACGTCCATATTGGCTAGCACTGCCGGGTCCTTTGGGCTGGTGGTCTCAGGTTTGAGTAAAATATGAAGTGCATACCGAGTAAAACCGTTATAAATCACCTTCTCGCCGATAAAAGAACATGTTGAGCTTTCAACCAGAATATGGCCGAGAGGGCAGTTTAGTGGCCGACATAGAAGCGCCTGAAAAATGAACAATTCATTATTAGTGGATTTTTGAAAAAATCTTGTGATAGAAAAGTTATTGAAGATCAACCAAAATTTTGGGTGATCTTCAATAAGTTTTTTTATGCTCCCCGAAAAAATTTCGGGGGAGCATATAGTCGCCATGCTGTCCGTCCGTCCGTCCGTCCGTCCAAAGCCATATCTCAGCAACCCTTGGACCAAATTCAATGAAACTTCACATGTGAACTCCCTGGGTCAATACCTAGGGACCTTTTTTCCGTTTGTAAATTTAAGGCTGCGTCATGGAAAAAGGGGCCTTAGTGTAAAAATTAGTTTTTCTTTTGTTTCTCTTCATCGAATGGGCAGAATTTAATGAAATGTTGTGCTCATGTAATAAATAAGATGTTCTAGACCATATTCTATAAATAATGTGTGTACAAAAAAGCTGTCATGGGAAAAGGGGGCTTAATGTATGATAGTTTTTATTTTGTGACAAACACTTATTCGGGGAGCATAATCCGTCTGTGACGGCTCTTGTTTATCATTTGATTTTTCAAAACGTCCACAGCTACACGCCCAGCTAAATTCTGGCATTTTCCCACATTCTCTGCTTCAAACCGAATTAAAATTGGTCAAGTATTAACAAAGTTATTGAAGATTATCTGAAATTCTGAGTCACGTGATTATTCACTGTGATAAAGCTATTGTGGACCATGATCTTTTACAAAAACAGTATTCTTACGAAATAGTTTTCGACATACCTTTTATGTGAAAAAAATTGTAATAATTATTCATAGCATAATTAAGATTTTGATATTTAAGTTACAGCATTTCTAAAAGAATTTGTTTTGAAACAGATATGTAAATATCAGGTTTTTCTTTGATGTTGGGTTGGACAGCACAGGTTATTCAAATAACTGCAAGCTTGTAGGAACAGGGAAGGGACTAGGGGGAATTGCTGCGCCCCCAAAGTTGACCGAAAAAGCCGAATTTTCCTTATTTTACACTGAACATTTATTGGAAATCAAATTTAGCCCCTCCAATATTTAGACACTGGTCCGGACAAGGGCCCGAGCCTCCCCTTATGGAATTGCTTCCTATGGGCTTGTATTGCTTTAACAAACACATTTGAAAATCGGTCACATATTTTGAAACATATTTTTGAAGATTTTTTGGTAATTGGTGTTGTTGTCTCCATAGGGCAAGTTAACTTACAGCACCTAATGAATCTTTATTTAGTATAACTAAATAAAGATTCAGTAGGTTCTGGGAGTCAACTTACAGACCCCTATGGTTTTCTCATGTGGTTTCTCGCCGTAAATGTTTACCTTGTTGATATGCGTCTTTTTCTTCTTTGGACACACTTGTTCAAGTTCTGGCAGGCCGTTCTTCTTGGATCCCATATTTTCTACGGTTTTCGGATTTAGTAATGTCATGTATTCTATGCTACCAGAATTCGCCATTTCACAGCGAACTTCCTGTTCCTTTCTATTCGCGTACACATAACAAAATGCGTTTGGGTACCATTTTTGTCGATTCGCATCGAACACTGGAGCGTAGAAATTACTTAAACATGCTTCAATTATGTCCGTTAAAGACATTCCAAACAGAGGTGCCTCCGTTTTGACGTCATTGTTTACGTCATAGAACAGTGACTCCAATTTTTGTCCAGTGTGTAAAGAGCATTTAGTATGTCCATATCGAACCTGCAATTGATAATGAATAAAACAGGCCGATTCTAGCGGGTTTTCAAGAAACGTCTGTAATTCCTTGTCAAAGTTTATTTCTTTACCCTTCGAAATGGCGTCGCACATTAGAAAACTTCTCCAATTTTCATACGTCGCAACGCCATGGCAACGGGCGCACTCTTTGTTAAAGTAAGTTCTGTTAGTTTCGTATGAAAACACCGGAACAAACGTGGTGATGTCATTTGCGTTACACAAATGGTCATTAGGGCCCGGACATCCGTCTACTGGGCACTTAGTGATGATAGGGTATGCGTTGAGAAGCTGCAGATGCGGTGTGTCCATGAATCGTTCATACCGTTTTGTAATGGGATACATGCAGGTTTCGTAATCCGTAGTTTCGTCCAGAAAACATTTGTGCCTGAGGAAGGGATTTTTTCCACACGAACAAGCTGAAATATGAAAAATATCGTCGATTTTCTAGAAAAATTTCGGAACTGCAGCTGCAGTTACGATGTTTTTGTTGAAAGCATTTCTATGACAATGGACGATCTATATAACCAGAACAACAGATATTAAGGGGTGCTTTTCAAAATGAATATGATAAAAAAAAATCAATGATCATTAAACCTTACAATTATTGTGGGTACTCATTGTGGAATCATGTCATCGTTATTTGCTTTTCAAAATGAATATGATAAAAAAAATCAATGATCATTAAACCTTATAATACATGGAGACACTGTTCCAATTTGTTTCTAAAAATAGTAACAAATCGACGTTATCAAAACGAGGCTCCCAAAAAATTTGGAGTAAACAATGACGGCGCGCGTGCATTCAATATACAGCGATATAGCGAACTTTTAAAATGGAACAAATACTGTAAAATTGAATGAAAATCTATGAAAAACACACGCCATCGGACAGAATAATGACCAAATTACATGATTGTTATGATAATCGACGTATTTCGATGGCTAGAAGGGATATATTCGTCCAGAAAAATCTCTGCCAAACCCGTTACACAAAGAGGGAAATGATCACGTGACCGGTTTGTTTACTCCAATTCTCCGCGCGGTTTGTGGTATAAGATGGCGGATTGAACCTTGTTCTCAAACCGTGTCTCCGTGTATTATTGTGGGTACTCATTGTGGAATCATGTCATCGTTATTTGCTTTTCAAAATGAATATGATAAAAAAATCAATGATCATTAAACCTTACAATTATTGTGGGTACTCATTGTGGAATCATGTCATCGTTATTTGCTTTTCAAAATGAATATGATAAAAAAAATCAATGATCATTAAACCTTACAATTATTGTGGGTACTCATTGTGGAATCATGTCATCGTTATTTGCTTTTCAAAATGAATATGATAAAAAAATCAATGATCATTAAACCTTACAATTATTGTGGGTACTCATTGTGGAATCATGTCATCGTTATTTGCTTTTCAAAATGAAAATGAATAAAGAAAAAAGAATCATTCAATGATAATTAAACCTTATAATTATTGTGGGTACTCATTGTTGAATCTTCTCATCGAATGGGTACCAACAACATAGGGTTTGGATATGAAATTTAAAAAAAAAAACACGCCTTTATCCAGAGTAACCTGTTGCGCTGTGATTATTTATAAATTTATAGAAAAAATATTTCAATGGAGTATCTATAACTGTCTAAAATCTAAAGCTTGCATTGTTTCAGCGTGTAGAAAATGATGTTTGAATAGCAGAATTTTCATTATGTTCCAAAGCTTGAAAATTTTACAATGTAATCTCCATAGGAAATTGAAATCGCTATTGCATGGACATCTTGGAACAATCCTAGTCGAAGAAAGGGTTAAAAAATCCACTGAAAGGCCCGCATGATGTTGCAAAAAAAAAAAAAATCCAACCGAAGACCTTGATGAATTTGTGAATACGAGGGTCGTTCAATTAAAAGTGGTACTAATGGTCCACCATACCTCACGGCTCTAAAGAACTAGTGGTGCTTGCAGCTATTTGACTGGAAAATTACTGTCTATATTTGGTCAAAATTTGAGACAAATCCGTTGACTCTTTCAAAAGTTATTAAACTTTTAAGTTGGTCCAGTCATATACACTGGCTATTTCGTTGTGCGTAAAATGGAAAACGAACTGAATTAAGATGTACGGGTCTACATTAAAGGTCGCATAAGCTTTGAAATATCTGCATCACATGTATATAATGAACTATATCAGATTCTTGAACATTCGAACGTTGAAAATACGTCAGTTTTTAGGAAGATAATAAAAATTAAAATTGGTAAAACTAGCCTGTATGATACCCCCCTCTCAGGCAACCCGGGTAGAGCTAGTACCAAAGCAAATGTTGTTGTAGATTCCGACATGACCGAACAAGACGCATTGTTCAATGTGCAAGAAATAGCAGATAAAGTTGGTTTTTCATCGGGGACGTGTTAAACAATTTTGACGAAAGGGTTGAAACACAGAAAGGTTTATGCCTTTTGGATCCCCCACCTGCTGCCTTAAAGTGACATTTCATAATTATTTTTACATAAAATTTACTTTTATTCTATCCGAAAGAGCATCTTTTCTTATGGAAATTCTGAAAATTTCAAGTCAAAATGTTGAACCGTTTACGAAAAATATATATTTTTGTGCTAAAATTAGACAAATTGTTGTGGACAGTTCAGATTTATATATATATAGAATTTGTCATTTCTGCCTGAACTTTAAAGGCGTATCTTTCGCTTATAAATAACAACTTCAAAAAACTGATGGCATTTCTACGCATTAGAATAAACAATCTTTGCATCAAGACATACTTTTAAAAAATGAAATAAATGTGAAATGTCACTTTAAGGACAGAGAGCCACCCGTGCAAATTATACTTTGAAATAATGCAATAAATGCAACGAATGTGGGCTTTCTGAGCTTTATGCATATGATTGAACAATAATCTACTATTTTGAGCAACAATGGCGTGTCATTAGCAAGCAATGGTTGCGAACAGATCAGACAAGGTCCGTATTAGCCAAAAAATTAAAAGCGCGGCAAAAGTTTTGTGCGCGGTAATTTTCAAATATAACGGGTGTATTGTTCAAATTACTGTTTCAATTAGTACACCATTCGGCGGTAATAATAATAATAATAATAATAATAATAATAATAATAATAATAATAATAATAATAATAATAATAATAATAATAATAACTTTATTTAGAGAAGGTAGCATATTAAGACATATATAATTCAATAATATTGAATTAATCTTATTTACAATATGGCCTTCTAACAATAACACTCATACTAACACAAGTAAACGAACACACTTCCGCCTTATTCTCACCTTATCTCCCTTCTCTTTTACTCACACACACATACACACACACACACACACACACACACACACACACACACACACACACACACACACACACACACACACACACACACACACACACACACACACACACACACACACACACACACACACACACACACACACACACACAAACATTCATAAACTATAACGTTCAATCAAATCAAAATTGATTAAGTTAATATTAATTTTATTGATTAGCTATCTATTAACCCTTTCCCGAGAGACAAAATTTTGGGGTGTTTAATTTGAATGTTTAAGCAAATGTCAAAATGGATTTTACTTCATACAAGAAATGTATGTCGGCGAAAATAAAGAAATATCACGAAAGGAGCAGGTCTAGGACCGGCTAAAGAGGCATGTGCCAAATCCATGATAACGGAGCTGTCCACAGGTGTCCTCTTGTCCAAGACTTCCTGGAAGAGACACATGCTGCACAGCGTCGTCATCCACCCTTATAGCCGGGCTTAAGCCCGTGAGCCTTTTTTGTGTTCACCACGATGACGAAAAAAGCCTCTGGTCGTCGGTATAGGCATTCATGTTCCATATGAAGTGCAATTTTCCAGTGTCTGCGGGGTGTTCCAAAAGAGGCCCATTTATTGGCATATAAGTAATGGATCTCAAAACTTTAGAAGTGTGTGGGTGTCAAAGAGGATTACTTCGAAGGATCGAAGAAACTTAAAATTGAATTGCGACATAACTATCGCTTATAGAACCCCAGTTCCAAAATTAATTGAACGTCCCTCGTACCAAACATTTTAAATTCCCTATTTGTTTATGTCACAGGGAGGCAATTCGCAAAATTGACAGATTAGACCTTGATTTCAGAGCTTGCTACAAGAGATAAGTGAGATTTAAGTGATTTTTTGGCAACCCGGATATGACCAATTCAGAAAAAATAATGAAGCGTTTTCTGTGCATGCGCATATGCGGCATTAGATGAAATTTGCTCTAAACGCTGTAGACTAAATTGGGCTGTAACTCTGACATTAAAGGAGACAAGGCAATGAAATTTCGACAAAACGATTGCTGAAAGCCTTGGAAATACCGTCAAAATATATTTCATGCTATTAGTTCGATTATTTTCCAAAAATAGGAAATCTTGCAGTTTAGCGTTTTCACTTTTGTTCAGTATATACATTTACGTACAAAACGTACCTTTACAACAAGCGTTTTGCGTAAAATCTATCCGTTCCGTAAGCTCACAGACTTGCGTATTCGGACAAACAGCTTTTATCAACTTGTCTGCATTGCGCCAAGGTAAATCTTCCACTGCCCCCAAGGTTGTGTCAAAGCGCATCATCTGATACAGCAACATGGTCCACAAAATACAGCGAGTTCGAACCATCATGGTTTTCTGTGGCAAACAGTGGAATAGAACAACAAAAGAAAGTTTTAAGTCACAATGATGTTAGATTGTTTGTCTAAAAGAAAAAAAGTAGGCCTAGGTATGACGTTCTAAAAAGTGCCAAATCTTGCATTAGTCGTAAAATGTCTGAAAATTGTGTAAAGCGACGTAGACCTACAGGATAATACAAACAAACATAAAAATAGTAAATCCAAGGAAAAAATAATGAAATTTAAGGAAAAGAATTGCTTACCTATGGTCAGTCCCTTCTTGGATCCGTAAAATAATTCTTGGAATAGAAAATCGTCAATTTTATATACGATTCTATAAATAAATCCCTTTCTAAACGAAACAATTTCAAATTATTCCGATTTTTTAAGCTTCGCAAACGGTAAAAATAATTACAAAGAGATGTAAAAATTGTGTTACAACACAGATAAAACACTGAGGAAAAGGATAAAATGCTGATCATCAATAATTGCTCGTTTTACCTCAACGTTTTTTACTGAATTTTCTTTCGAAATGCTTCAAAACAAGGCATTTCTTTGGGAAAAAGGTTAATAGTGTCATGTAAAAAAGTGTCAAAATCAGTCTGTCCAAATCTGATAATTTGTAGCCTACCAACTCACCCAGCAAACGGGCTGGGCCTACTCTTTGTCAAACGCCGACACATACGAGTAAAAGAAACCGAACAAATAAACAAAATATAATCACAATCTGAAGTCTTTGACGGGTTGTTAACTGTATATATCAATGAAAATAACGGATATAAAATATATTCCATTTTACAAAGATTTCAATAGATGAAAACTAACAAGATTTTCAAGAAATGGCGGTATTTATTATACAATTGATCCTTTTCCGAAAGACAGAATTTTAGACTTTTCCAAATTCAAAACACGTTGTAGTTGCAAAAGAAAAAAATATAATACAGTAGAATTATATGCCTTACAATGTTATATGTGTACACACTGCGCAGATTTTGATGTTATTAAAATTATGTTGATAGTTCCAATGAAAAATGATTAATTTTAGCGTTTTCTTCTTTTTCGTGAATGTTACCAAAGATTGCCATTGTTACGGAATCCTGTGAAAGGGACAGTTTCGAAAAAGGGTTTTAGTTGTCACCAAAAAGCGTTTAACGTTTTCTCTGTCTAGCAGTTTGTTTGTTCCCAGTCTTTTTTGTTTTGTTTCCTCTTGTTTTAAACAGAAGCTTTAAGTTTACTCATTCAAAGCACTTGGCTTTCTTCAAAAACGTAATGTGGTCATTATAAAATGTTCACAAAAACGATAAAAGAAAGAGAAAGCCAAACACACACGCACATAAAAGGAAAAAAGAAATACATTAATGACGGTGAAATTTCTGGATTCAATTGGTACTATGATTTTCAAAGCGTATGCTTACTTTCTTAGATGTCGTCTTTTAACCATTTCCATGTGAGCAGTAAATCCAAGAAATGATTAATAGAAAAAAGTCATAGTTGTCATTTTCTTGTCATTGTGCGAGATTAATCCTTCCACAAACGACGATATTTTGACTAACCTTAACTGCAGACAAATCGTAACCTGTATTTTTTTTAAGTATTGAAAGAGAGCATTATACCGGTATCAGAAATTATTAAAAAATATCGGAATTGGGTGTATTCTTTCTTTCGGTTTCTATTTCATGCCATTAAGCCCTCTGTTAGGGTCGTTTAGTAGAGGATTACAACTTCAGGTTATTTCTTCTTAAAGCTGGAGGGTAACAGATGGTCTAATTGCAAAAAATGATTTTTTTTTTTTTTGAAAAAATATGCAAAACTTTTGTGTTGGGCACCTCAGAATGGTTAATAATATGCCATTCAGACAGAGATTGAGCCGAAATTATAAGAGAGATAGCCGAATTTAGGGAGAATCCAAACCCAAATTCAACTCCGTCACAGATGCGGTTGAATTTATTTTTTAACTGTCACGCATGCGCATACAGCGCGGACCAAGATTCAAACGAGATTCATACTTGAATTTCAATATGACGTCATCATGTATGTTGTGACGTCATTTAAGAAAGTCGCATCTCCTACTGTTTTGACCTACTTTCGACATCGCTTAAGGACAGATCCTCCAGTTGTTACTGCGCAACTTACTGCGCATATCCTAAGTAAAGAAATAAAGCCTTTTCAGTAATTGGCCTTTTTCGCAAATGTATTTTTTACATTTAGTTAATGTTTGGTTGTTAAATGACATGACCCTTTTCGGTTATTTCCATTTTCTCTGTTTGGTCAATAAAAGTGTAATAGTACTCGTATGGTACACTTCGCTTTCTTTTACGCGTTCAACATGTGGCGTTAGCGATAGGAAACGGAACAACGAAAGCAAAGTGGTGTCTTTATGAGCTAGTCCGCTTCAGATGGACACAACAGATAACACTTTTTATTATCAAAAGCTGATAATAAGGAAGAAAATGGATACAAATAGTGAAAAAATTTCGGACAGAGTCGCAAAATGTAAACCAAATTTTACTTATAACTAAGAAAAACGCTTGGTTTGATATATTTTTCTTTTTTTGTTTTTGTTGGTATGACCAAGCACTAAGTCAATACCAAAAAAGAAAAAAATCTTACCGCTGGAATATCTTTTATTATCAGAAACGTTGCGAAAAAAGAGCAATTTCGGCCACTTTTGAAAGAAGGTTTTACTTAAAATTTCAAAATCATCACTATTTTCCCAAATTGATACTCATTTAGACAGAATAAAATATATTGAACACAATAAAGACTTATTTATGTAATCCTAGTAACTTCGAACACATCTTTTATGGGTATTTAAGTGACACCTCATTTTTTCAATTTTAGGCAAGAGTAGTCTCCCTTGAAATCCAATAACTTTTTAATTCGCTTAGTGACCTATAGTTTTTAAGTCATTTTTTACTTCTCATATATTTAAATATCAGTACAGAAAAAATAAAAAAAAGTCTTACCGTAGGAAATAAATGGAGGATCTGTCCTTAATGAATTTGGTATCAAATTGCGAAAATATGAGTCGTTGCTTCAATAATTTGTCGTAATCATTTAATCAGGTCATATAAAGCTTAAAAAGTGTACATTTTGTTTGTTTTTGACAAATTTTGGGTCCAAATCTGGGAAATAGCAGCTTTAAGGTTTACGAACTGAGAATGAAATGCAGAGCCAGAGACGAAATTTGAAAAGTGCCAGTAATTCCTAATCTGTGTTACATTTCTATTCCAAATACAGATATAAGCATTTTGTATGGTTTAGAATTTTGAATTAATGCATACTTATGGAAATATTTGATAAAAATGTTTAAAATTACCTCCCTTGGATATGAAAATAGAGTAAAATAATATTTGTAAATTATTTTCTTCTTGAAGCATAATCTTGAAATCCGGCCTGGTGAATCAATTTATGTGAAGCGGTTTTTACAAGTGTGTGCAATTTGATGCATTTCGTATGGCTAGAAAGTGGTGTTTTCATTCTCAGTTCGTAAACCTTAATTGACAGTTAACACTTTTGAAAAAATCGATGACAAAAATGGGTTGAATGATGAAAAAATGATTGAATTTTTGTACAGTATAGCAAAGCTGCAGATGATGGTGTGGGGGTTTTAGTGCATTCTAACATTGTTATTTCAATTCCAAACCATATGTGCAGACGATTGCAATGAGTACCCTAAAAATATGTTGGTTTATTGTGGTTTTACGCCGTTTTCAACTACTAATGTCATATCGCGGCGACTGGAGCACCTAACCATGGACTCCTGTCTTTCTCATACCAGTACTACCACAGCACCCTTACCGAGCCTCCAGCTGCTCCCCACATAGGTTCACGGTATCAAACCATTGATGGGTGACATTTTTGTCAGTAAGGGTTTGATGAACAACGAATGAAATCATTACCCCCTCCTATCCGAAGTTCCGCGATGTACGAAAAAATGAAGCACCAGGAATAAATTTTGTGGTCGTTATTTTCTCTATTTTTGCCTCATCAAGTCCCAAGCATTTTCTGTTAGGGACGTCAAATTAAGATGTTGTTTAGAACAAAGTTTAATCAGTAAAAACAAATAAATAATTGTGAATGTTGACAAAGACAGTACGTCATTACAGCGTTCTAGAGATAGAAAACAAATAATGAGGGGTTTGTTTATTTTTGTGCCCCCGTATCGGAGGACCGGGGGCATATTGTTTTACTCGTGCCTGTGTGTCTGTCTGTCCGTCCGTCTATCTGACGTCTGTCCGTCCGACCATCTGTCTACCTGTCTGTCCGAAAATTTAACAATGACCTTTTCTCCAAAAGTATGCCAGTTCAGGAGCATTAGTGTTACACAAAACACATCTTGTTTCGTTTATATTAATAGATCCCTTTTGGTTTGTTTGTTTTCGTTTGTTTTAGAAGCTGTGTTTAGATCCATCGAACTATGTCGCATTATCTAGCAGCTTAATTCAAGGCAACGACCATAGCGCAGTTGGTACTTGGCTGTACATTGCATTCTCTTTCATGAGGTCCTGGGTTCAATCGCCGGCCGCTGCAAATATCATTTTTGACAATACCTGCAATTCACTACTTGTGCTTCTTGTTTTTCCATACTATAATTTCAACATTTCGATGACTCCACGCGAAACGGTTGTAACTGCCTATAAACATATACGCAGTTACAGCCGTTTAGCACGGAGCCATCGATTTTCCATGACGATTGTTAATATATGTGGGCAAGCTCGGTAAGAAAGCTGTGGTAGCACTGGTATGAGAAACGAAAGGAATACATGGTTAGATGCTCCAGCCACCGGGGTAAAACCAAAGCAGTTGCAAAGGGCGTCAATCTGTTTGAAACCATATGTTTTATCTGATTTCATATTTTTATGCTCCCCGAAAAAATTTCGGGGAATCATATAGTCGCCACGCCGTCCGTGTGTCCGTCCGTCCATAGCCAGATCCCAGCAACCCTTGGACCAAATTCAATGAAACTTCACATGTGATCTCCCTTGGATAATACCTAGGGACATATTTCTCGGTTTCTTAATTTGAGGCTGTGTCATGGAAAAAGGGGGCCTTAGTGTAAAAATTAGTTTTTTCTAATTTCTCTTCATCTGATTGGCAGAATTAAATGAAATTTTGTACTCATGTGATAAATAAGATGTTCTAGACCATATTCTATAAATAATGTGTGTACAAAAAATCTGTCATGGGAAAAGGGGGCTTAATGTATGATAGTTAGCTCCACTGGCCGACAGGCCAGCGGGCTAATGTCATGGCGCTGTGTCCGTCGTGCGTCCGTCCGTCCGTGCGTCCGTGCGTCCGTCCGTAAACTTTTCCTTTAAAAATCTTCTTCTCAAAAACTACCGGCTTGATTTCAGCCAAACTTCACAGGAATGATCCTTGGGTGACCCTCTCTCAGATTCCTTCAAAGAATTCTGATTGAAGCAGAAAGTCTGGAGTTATCTGCCCTTGAATGTCAAAAATGGCTATTTGACTTTATTTTCACTCTAGCAACTACAAATATTTACCAATCAAGATAAAACTTGGACAGATTGATGATGACTATAAGATCTTGCCTGGGTATAATTTTCAGCGTGATCTGAATTTTACATCATGAGTTATGTGCCCTTGAAATTGACAAAATTGTCATTTTCGGCTTTATTAGCTCGCCCGGGACGATAGTCTCGGAAGAGCTATTGTCATACCCCCGGGTGTCGGCGTCGGCGTCGGCGTCAGCGTCGGCGTCAGCGTCGGCGTCGGCGTCAGCGTCCGCAAAAACTTTAACCTGGCCCATATCTCATGCCCTGTTAGAGATACAGCCTTCATATTTCACCTGTGGGTACCTCTAACTAAGACCTTTGATTAGAGGCCATGACCTTTGACCTTGTGACCTTGACCTTGGAGTTTGACCCACTTTTTGACCGTTTTAAAAAAAAACTTTAACCTGGCCTGTATCTAATGCCCTATTACACATACAGCCTTCATATTTCACATGTAGATACCTCTCACCAAGACCTTTCATTTGAGACCATGACCTTTGACCTTGTGACCTTGACCTTGGAGTTTGACCTACTTTTAAAAAACTTTAACCTGGCCTAAAAAACTTTAACCTGGTCTATATCTTATGCCCTATTGCACATACTGCCTTGATATTTCACATATGGACACCTCCTACCAACACCATTCACATTTGACCATGACCTTGAACCTCGTGACCTTGACCTTGGAGTTTGACCTACTTTTAAAAAACTTTAACCTGGCCTATATCTCATGTCTTTTTACACCTACAGTCTTGATATTTCACATATGGACACCTCCTTCCAACACTATTCACATTTGACCATGACCTTGGACCTTGTGACCTTGACCTTGGAGTTTGACCTACTTTTAAAAAACTTTAACCTGGCCTATATCTCATGTCTTTTTACACCTACAGTCTTGATATTTCACATATTGACACCTCCTTCCAACACCATTCACATTTGACCATGACCTTGGACCTTGTGACCTTGACCTTGGAGTTCGACCTACTTTTAAAAAACTTTAACCTGGCCTATATCTCATGTCCTTTTACACCTACAGTCTTGATATTTCACATATGGACACCTCCTTCGAACACCATTCACATTTGACCATGACCTTGGACCTTGTGACCTTGGAGTTTGACCTACTTTTAAAAAACTTTAACCAGGCCTATATCTCATGTCTTTTTATACCTACAGTCTTGATATTTCACATATGGACACCTCCTTCCAACACCGTTCACATTTGACCATGAGCTTGGACCTTTTGACCTTGACCTTGGAGTTTGACCTACTTTTGAAAAACTTTAACCTGGCCTATATCTCATGTCCTTTTACACCTACAGCCTTGATATTTCACATATGGACACCTCCTTCGAACACCATTCACATTTGACCATGACCTTGGACCTTGTGACCTTGGAGTTTGACCTACTTTTAAAAAACTTTAACCAGGCCTATATCTCATGTCTTTTTACACCTACAGTCTTGATATTTCACATATGGACACCTCCTTCCAACACCGTTCACATTTGACCATGACCTTGGACCTTGTGACTTTGACCTTGGAGTTTGATCTACTTTTAAATTTTTTTAACCTGGCCTATATCTCTTGTCGTCCTTTTACCCTACAGCCTTGATATTTCACACATGGACACCTCCTTCCAACACAGTTCACATTTGACCAAGACCTTAGACCTTGTGGCCTTGACCTTGGAGTTTGATCTACTTTTAAAAAAATTCATTTTGGGCCATGACCTTTTTAGCTCGACTTTTCGAAGAAAATGAGAGCTTATACTGTCACCCGGGCGTCGGCGTCGGCGTTGGCGTTGGCGTCGGCGTTGGCGTTGGCGTTGCAACCAAGGTTAAAGTTTTTTCAAACATCAATAACTTCCATACTATCAAAGGGATTCAACCCAAACTTGGTATACTTATTCACCATCACACCCTCTACCTTACTATCAGGGCCCATGACCCTGGGACCACTCTATTTGGAGTTATGCCCCCTTTATACTAAGCAACTTAGAAAGTCGAGCGCGCTGTCTTCGGACAGCTCTTGTTACCTTGACTTAGGACTTGACTTTTCTTTGTGACAAGCTCTCGTTAGGGCGAGCTTTATTGTCCGCGGACAATTCTTGTTTTGAATTTGTTTTCACTTCAGCGACTACAAATATTAACCAATCAACACAAAATTTGGACAGAATGATGGTGACTATAAGATCTTGCTTGGGTGTAATTTTCAGCTAGATCTGAATCTTACATCATAAGTTATATGCCCTTGAAATTGACAAAATTGCCATTTTCGGCATTATTTTGACTTTGTTTTCGCTCTAGCAACTACAAATATTGACCAATCAAGATAAAACTTGTACAGAATGTTGGTGACCATAAGATCTTGCATTGGTGTAATTTTACATCATGAGTTATGTGCCCTTGAAATTGACAAAAATTGCCATTTTCGGCTCTATTTTGACTTTGTTTTCACTCTTGCAACTACAAATATTGACTTATCAAGACAAAACTTGTACAGAATGTTTGTAACTATGAGATCTTGCCTTGGTATAATTTTCAGCTTGATCTGAACTTTACGTCATGAGTTATGTGCCCTTGAAATTGACAAAATTGCCATTTTCGGCTTTATTTTCACTTTTACAACCATTAGTATTAATTAATTGATACAATTACTTTCACAGAATTTTACTGACTATAACATCTTACTTGCTTGAAATTTTCAGCTTGCTTGATTGTGCAGCCTGAACCTTTGAAATTGCATTCAACAAGACAAACAGTCAGGCCTGTGGAGCGCTTCCAGACCGCCAGGGCTGTCTAGTTTTTATTTTGTGACAAACACTTATTCGGGGAGCATAATCCGTCTATGACGGCTCTTGTTACATAAGGTATGATTTTCCATGACAAACATGTGGCTCTGCTCTAAAATCACGGTGAATAATCACGTGACTCAGAATTTCCGATAATCTTTAATATCTTTTTTAATACTTAACCAATTTGAATTCGGTTTGAAGCAGAGAAGGTGGGAAAATGCAATGAATAAGCTGGACGTGTTGGATTTTGGAAAAATCAACTGATAAAAAAGTTATTGAAGATAAACCAAATTTTTGGTTTATCTTCAATAACTTTTTTTATCAGTTGATTTTTCAAAAATCAACCACTTCCATCTAATGCGTGACGTCTGTCCACATTCTCTGTTTCAAACCGAATTCAAATCGGTCCAGTATTTATAAAGTTATTGACGATTTTCTGAAAATATTGTATCACGTGATTATCCACCGTGAAAATGCAATATTATCATGGAGTTGTATTCGGTTTTAAATCAATTTAAAATCAGCGATCAATAGATCAATCAATCCATCAATCAGTCAACCAATCAATTAAGCTGTCAATTAACCTCTAACTACAGAGTTTGCTCATGAAAGGGACTGGGAGCTGTAAGTTACTGTCAACTATAAAACTAGTCATTGGAGTTGAGTTCCTATCAGATACCATCCTTTAAATTCAGATTTTGGTCAAAAAGGGCCTTTGAGTTGTAATTCAATATCGACTAAGATCTAGCCATTTGAGCTGAGTTCCTATTAAATGCCATCCTCTGAATCCAGATTTTGGTCAAAAAGGGCCTTGAGTTGTTATTCAATGTCGAATATAGATGAAACCATTTGAACTGAGTTCCTACCATATACCATCCACTGAATCCAGATGTTGGTCAACACGGGCCTTTGAATTGTTATATGTAATGTCGCCTGTAGATCTAGCCACTTGAGCTGAGTTCCTATCAAATGCCATCCTCTAAATCCAGATTTTGGTCATATAAGGGCGTTTGAGTTGTTATTTTAATGTCTACTGTATATTTAGCCACTTGAGCTGAATTCCTATAAGATACTATCCTCTGAATCCAGAATATGGAAAGAAGAGGCCTTGTTGTTATTCAATGTCGACTATAGATATAGCTACTTGAACTGAGCTATCATATACCATTCTCTAAATCCAGATTTTTGTTATAAAAGAGCATTTGAAATGTTATTAAAGGTAGATCTAGTCTACCCGTAATGAGAATCGCGCGACGTCGGACTTATTCGGGCGACGTCGAAAACATTCGTCGGTGGAACCGCGCCCGAATAAGTTCGGATACAAGAATAAGAATAAGAATATTTAATAATGCTCAGTTGTACCCATTTATGGGTTAAAGGCATAACATTTCAACATACATAAACAAACAAACATTACATTTAGCATATATGCACGAACATCATTAACCCGATTCCAAACAAGTCCTGATTTTTATGAGCCTATGTGATATTAAGAAACCTTGAGAGAAAGTAGAAGCTGATGACCATAACAACGCCGCTCGAAAAAGATCCGATGTTTTATGAATCTCAAAATGGCCACATTACGGGTATTCTACCTTGATCTAGCAACTTGAGCTAAGTTTCTATCATAATTGTACTCTCCTATGAATCCAAATTTTGGTCATGCGAAGGTAAGCTTAAAGGGCGATGGTAACAGATAGTCTAATTGCAAAAAATGAAATTTTTTGAAAAAATATGCACAACTTTTGTGTTGACCACCTCTGGATGGTTAATAATATGCGATTCAGACAGAGAATGAGCCGAAATTACAAGACAGATAGGTGAATTTAGGGAGAATCCAAACCTAAATTCAACCCCGTCTCAGATGGGGTTAGAGTTATTTTTAAAATGTTGCGCATGCGCATACAGCGCGGACCATGATTCAAACGAGATTCATACTTGAATTTCAATATGACGTCATCATGTATGTTGTGACGTCATTTAAGAAAGTCGCATGCCCTACTGTTTTGACCTACTTTCGACATCGCTTCATGAATTTGGTATCAAATTGCGAAAAAATGAGTCGTTGCTTCAATAGTTTGTCGTAATCACTTAATCAGGTCATATAAAGCTTAAAAAGTGTACATTTCGTTTGTATTTGACAATTTTTGGGTCGAAATCTGGGAAATAGTAGCTTTAAATAACACTTAAAATATTATAACGATTCATATTGTCATCTTTTAAGCGAGCCGGGACTTTATGCCCGGGTAGCTAATGTCACAGCCCTAGTGTCGCGTCAGCGTCGGCGTCGCGTCGCGTCTTCACTTGGAAAAAAACTTTGACCTGGTCTATATCTCAGGCACTATTACAGATACATCCTTGATATTTCACACACGGATGCCTCCTACCAAGCCTTTTATTGGAGACACAATGACCTTTTACCTGGTGACCTTGAGCTTGGAGTTTGACCTATTTTTTTTAAAAAAAAACTTTAACCTGACCTATATCACATGCATTGTTATTGATAGAGCCTTGATATTTAACACATGGATACCTCCTGCAAAGACCTTGACTTTTGACCTTGTGACCTTGTGACCTTGACCTTGGAGTTTTACCTACTTTCAATAAAACCTGAACCTGGCCTATATTTCATATACGATTAGAAATGGAGCCTTGAAATTTCACATATGGATATCTCATACCTTGCCCTTGAGACCATGACCTTTAACCTGGTGACATTGACCTTTGACCATGAACTCTTTTTTTACAAGCTCATGTATAGGAGGGCTACGTTGTCCGCGGACAACTCTTATTAAGATTTTGCACATTATACTGGTGTCCAGTGGACCAAAATTGACCTTTAAATTAAGTTTCAGTCAGCGACACAAAGAGGTTTGAATTTGACTTAAGGTTTACAGACCCTGAAAAAATATTTTTACTCTTTATTCATATGCAAGGGAGGTAATTTTGAATACTAATGTCAAATATTTCCATAAATATACATTAATTGAAAATTCTACGCCGTACAAAATGCTTATGTCTTTATATGGAATGGAAATGTAACGCAGTTTATGAATTATTTGCACTTTTTAAGTTTCGCAACTGGCTCTTTGGTGCTTTTGAGGGGTTGGAAACCTTAAATTCGATATTGAAATTGCAGTCGACTGCATGTTTATCACTGCATACTGCAAACAAACCTTATGTTTGAAATGTCATTTGCATAAATTTGTCACTCAAAATGACGGCATACAGAAAATTTATAATTTCTGCAATTGTTGTGACAATAGTTTTATTTCTGAAACTGTTCGTGTTAATATATTGGGACATAGATCTAGTCAGTGTAAAACGTATTATGGATTTCGGTAGAAAAACCGAAGGTGTAAGTTTCCAGTTGGACCGATTTGAAAAAGGTTTTAAGCAAAGAAGAGGGGGGAAACCAGGGATTTTATGAATTTGCTCCATCAACTGTTGTTTAACCCTTTCCAAACAAGACCTGGTTTTGACGTCCCTAACAGAAATGGCTTTGGAAAACATTGAGACAAAAGAAGAAACTGCTGATAACCAGCAGTTTCTCCTTTTGTCCCAATATTTTCTGTGTCATATATCATACACAATTCATGCCTTAAATAACATCCATTTGTCGTCTGCGGCAGATTTCAAATCGAACCACCCTAAAATTTTGTCGTTTGGGAGAGGGTTAAAAGATCTTTCGAATCCAGCAAATCGCGCATTCTTTATTTCAACATTTTCATCGGTCACGCACTAAAAGAATTATCGAACTAAAAGAATTATTAAGCAATGTATAATTTATTCTCCCTTTTTTCAACAGAAATCTTGTAACTACAGCTTAAAACAATTCCTTCATTCATTCCCTCCTTCATTCATTCATTCATCCATTCATTTACTCGTTCATTTATTCATTAGTTGATCCATTCATTTACTCATCCATCCATTCCATTCATTCGCTCACTCATTGTTCACTCATTCACGTTAACATTACAGGGAACACGGACATTGTTTAACAAATCGACACTCACTCTACAGCCTATTAAAGTCAAAGTCTCAAAATTCAGGAAAGGCAAACTAATACTCTACAGCGCACTTGTAACAAATTCATCTGTAAACACAACTTGGGACATCATTGTCGCACAGGGATGGATTGAGGAAAGGAAGAATCTTAGTTTTGGATGTTGTGTTATTCACAATTCAGGATATATTGTTAATTATAAAGGTACATCCGCACAAATTTGGGGTGGTTTTGGTAGACGTATTATCCAATATGCAGCTATACAATTCCAGTGCCATACTGGTGGTAATCAAAGTAATTTTGGAGCGCCTTCGAAAGTAGCTATATATCCAATCGGTGCTGAAGTCAACCAGACTTGCGCGAAAAACCTGAACCGTTTTGTGGATATAGACTTTGCTTATAAGCAGAACGGGGTAGCTATATTTCTTAAGGTATGGAACTTGTTGTATGATTACAGTTGTCCTCGTAGATTATTTGTTATTATTACCTATTATGCTGCCTCAGAACCGTGGTTAATAACGATAGACCACGATAAAGCATGGATTGTTTCTTAAATTCAAATTTTTTTTATAGAAAGAAAATCAAACTGAAGTTAAGAGATTTTATAACAACACCCACGAACTACTGTTTGTTTGTCCGAAAATACGTCATGGTTAACTGGATAAAATCGTTCCCTATAGAAGCGTTATGTATTAGATAGAGGCTGCACATTGGATGTTTATATCGAGTAGAACTTACTATACAGATTCTATCTGACTTAGCTTTCGCTAGCGTTTATTGGAGATAGGGGCGTGGCTATGTATAGACGTCACATAAACTAGCCGGTGTCTCGTTTATGCGAAATGTAGCGGCAAAATTTTGAAATATACTTCATTTTCATTGGTCCAAAAAGTAGGTCGAACACTATCTTGTGTACATGTTTGCTATTTCGATTTCGGTCCCTTTTGACTTTCCAGGTTTTATACAGTCAATTGAGTCACCTCGACCTACTTGCCTGGTTTGAAATCCACCGGTCACTAGGTGTCAACAAAGTTTTAGGCTATGTGACAGATGATTTGAATGAGAAAGCAAGAGTTGTACTCGGCCATTATCAGCGGATGGGTCTTTTTGAAGCTTTTCACTATCCGATGCCATTTTCTCATAAAGGTGATATTTACGGATTTTTGCTCCACTGGCCTTTCAGGCCAGCAGGTTATTATCATGGCGGTGTGTCCGTCGTGCGTGTGTCCGGCCTGTTGTCAACTTTTTCTTTAAAAGTCTTCTCCTCAGAAACAACATGAAGAATTTCAACCAAACTTCACATGTATGATCCTGTGGTGACCCTCTATAAGATTGCTTCGAAAAAATCTGGTTGGACCATAAAGTCTGGAGTTATCTACCTTTGAATGTTAAAAATGACCATTTTTGGCTTTGTTTTCACTCTAGCAACTACAAATATTAGCCAATCAAGACAAAACTTGGACAGAATGTTGGTGACGATAGGATCTTGTCAAAGTGCTATTTTTCACTAAGATCTGAAATTTCCATCTTGATTAATGTGCCCTTGAAATTTACAAAATTGCCGTTTTCTACCTTATTTTCTTTTTACTCATAACCATAAGCCAATCAACACAAAACTTTACAGTAATCTTTCTGACAATAAGACCTTGCGAAAGTGTAATTTTCAGCCTAATTAAACAAGAATTTCCTGAGTTATCCCTCTAATTTGACAAAATTACCATTTTCGATGTTGTTTTCACTTCAACAACGTCAAATATAGACCAATAAAAAAACTTGGACACAATGTTGCTGACTATCAGATCTCAGATATCTGGTTGGACTGGAAAGATCTAATTGGGCTGGAAAGTTAAGAATTATCTGCACTTTAATTTTACAAAATCACAGTATTTGTTTGACAGAAGGATATAACTCTCAGAATATATCTATATCGAGGGCGTTAACTAATACATGCCCAAAACACTTGCTCATTGAGTAATCTTACTTGTTTTAAGTCTAATGCTCAAAGAATAAAGCTTATTTGTGTAATGAATAAACCAACTTGTTTACAACTTGGCTAACAACCACAAATATTGGCCATATTGAGATTCAAAACTCTTGATTTTGGAGAATTTATCTATGATAATTATGTGAATCAATTACTAAAGTCAAAACTGACTTCCCTGATAGGAAAGGTTTTGGACAGAAATTTCCGTCAGTGATTAGGTCATGATTGTATATCGTCGTTTTTTAACAATAAGCTCGTAACTGCAGCTTTTTTTAAGAAAAACAAAAAAGCTTATATTCAGCATGCAAGTGCTACGTACGTGCCTTAACCCTTTGCAAAACAACAAAGCTTTAGGGCGGTCTAATTTGATAGCTACCACAGACGACAAAATTGATAGGAAATAAGCTTGGATTTCCATATGATAGCAATGAAAATATTGAGGCAAACAGGAGAAAATGTTGATTTTCAGGACTTGGTTATTTTGACTCAATGTTTCCCCAAAACTTTCTGTTAGTAATGTTGAAACCAGGTATTGTTTTGGGGGAAGAGTTAAACCTTTCCTAAATCAATAACTGGTTTTTAAATTGGTTTAAGGTAAGGCCTGCGTAATCAGTTATGGAACGAAATCTGTATGATGCGAGTCGACGATTTTAAACGATTCTAAGACGATTTAAGGGGGAATGATCCAGTTTTTCGGAATACTCGGTCATTACTGTAGTAAATTAAAGGTTTCGTACCAATATGTTTCGCTACCATATTTTCAATAATATAACACATCATTATAATTTACGATTTTCGACGATAAAAGTGTATTTATTATGCAAAACTGATTTCCTCAAGATGGAAATCGATTATTTAGAGCAAGACAGTCGTAAGTGTGTATGCAATTACCACTGTTTTGCATCATCTTATTCATGTGTAGCTGATAAAAATTGCTGTAATTCACTAATAAGTGCGCTGACCTATACATTTTCTTTTTGATTTATTACCAGGACATGTTGCTTAATACAAGGAGGGAGTTTTATCAAATTCTATTATGTAGAACTTGAAATATTTCCAAAAATGTGCAAATTTTGATATAAATTGCTTCAGCTTCGTTGATCTAACCGAACATGTGAGCATGCTGTTTTATACATTTACGTGTTTATAATAGCACATATTTTGGGCTTTCTGTTCTTATTAGATCTAAGACGTTACTTTAAATCCGTTTTCGGGACTAAACGATGAAGATTCAGCATTTCATTAGCATTTTAGTGACCTTGGACAGGTGCAAGAAATTGTGCATTTTTTCGATGTAGGGGTATGTGATACGAATGCCTATAAAATTCAAACAAGATCGCTGACCATCCATTTTTATTTCATTTTTCAATTGGTGATAACATGTAATTTCAACATACAAAATATAAATAAATTCTGTTATTGGGAAAAAATTAAGGAAACTGGAGCATTCCCCATTAAAAGGGAAGTATTTTCATTGCTCTCAAATTTTGAATTTTTGACTTTCGTTGGGGTTTCTGTCAACTCTTCATACAATTTAGAAACATTTTCACAAAAATTGTTTAAAATATTCCCAGGAAATCTGAGCACGCTCAATTATTTCCGTTGTTGCGAAAACAGGCGATATTGCATCTAACGGTAGGCCTACTTTAAAAAATGCTCGGACTTATGGACGTCACGGAATAAGTCGAAATATAACGATTACGCCGGAAGTGCATTACCCAGGCCTTACCTTAAGCTGAGCTTTGAAAAAACAAAAAGAGAAAAGAAGATAATGCTGTTAATCATCATTGTATCATTTTCTCACAGTGTTTATTATGCAACGGCGCATAGTATTACGTTACAATGTTGTACTCAGCGAAAGACCATTATAGTATGACTATCGGGAGTGGCAGATGTTTACATTTTGTTTTTGGGAAGCAAATTTTGCAAAATTTGCTTTTCTTTGCAGCCACCGTTCTCTGCACTTTACCATTCTCTGCATACCACACAACATCTTCCGGTCTTCCTCACTATTAATAGTTCTATCAAAAGCAAAGATTAATGAGGTAACAGTCATTCGAATGTTCAATATGTAAGTCTGAAGTTATACATGTAGATATTGAATTGTGTGACAGAAAATGAAACATTCAATTAATCATGCCTTCAAGAAAAGAAAAGACCGACGTAGTAATTTGCTTTATTATGGTTCAAAGATCACTCCAATGGCCTTCCTTGTAAATGGGTCAGTCAAGTTTACTGAACTATGAAATATATTCAAAGGCTCAAAGCTATAAATAGCTTATTTACATAAATTAAACTGGTACCCGTTGTGTGTATACTATGTATTTACAACTGGTAGTACCTTGCAAACCGCGTCCATTGATTGGTTAGTACTAGTATACACATAAAGGTTGTGCTAAAAATAGATTCAACAACTCCAACATGGAATCAAAGTATTCAAGGTATTCAAATGGATAATCAAAGTACCTAATCAAAGTCTACATTATTAACAAATTTGCTTCCCAACAGTACTTTCAGTACTTTGATTATTAATTATACCGTAATTAACCCGATTAACTATGTATCAATGATAGATACATAATCTTAAACAGGTAATGGGGGACTATTGGTTTGCTCGATTCCGTCCGTCAGTCCGTCTGTCCGTCACACTTTTGTCCGGGCCATATCTTCTAAACCATTTGTGCTAGCAACTTCAAACTTTATACTCTTATAGATCTCATTGAGGAGAAGTGTCATGTTCAAAAACCATAACTCTGCCACGACCACTTTTTGAGTTACTGCCTTTCGTTGTTTTTATCCTTGCATTATTGTCCGGAATATATCTCATAAACCATATGTGCTAGCAACTTCAAACTTTGTACATTTATAGATTTCACTGAGGACAAGTGTCATATTCAAGAATTGTTGTCTGCCATGCCCACTTTATGAGTTATTGCCCTTTGTTCTTTTTACCCTTACATTTTTGTCCGGAATCTTCTAAACCATAAGTGCTAGTAACTTCAAACTTTGTACACTTACAGATCTCATTGAGGACAAGTGTCATGTTTAAGAACCGTAACTCTGCCACACCCACTTTTTCGAGTTATTGTCCTTTGTTGTTTTACCCTTACTTTTTTGTCCGGAATTTATCTCCTAAACCGCAAGTGCTAGCAACTTCAAACTTAGTACACTTATAGATCTCGTTAAGGAAAAGTGTCATGTTTAAGAACAGCTACTCTGCCACGCCTACTTTTTGAGTTATTGCCTTTTGTTGTTTTTACCCTTACATTTTTGTCCGGAACATAATCTTCTAAACAATAAGTGCTAGCAACTTAAAACTTGGTACACTTATAGTTCTCATTCAGGAGAAGTGTCATGCACAAAAATTGTTACTCTGCGACGCCCACTTTTTGAGTTATTGCCCTTTGTTGTTTTTATTCTCACGTTCTTGTCCAGAACACGTCTCCTAAACAATAAGTACTAGCAACTTCAAACTTTGTACACTGATCAATAGATCTCATTGAGGAGAAGTTGCATGCTCAAGAATTGTCACTTGCCACGCCCACTTTTTTAGTTATTGCCCTTTGTAGTTTTAATCCTTACATTTTTGTCCGGACCATATCTCCTAAGCCATTAATGCTCGCAACTTAAAATTTGGTACACTTAGAGATCTTGTTAAGGAAAAGTGTCATTTTTAAGAATCGTTACTGCCACGCCCACTTTTGGAGTTATTGTCATTGGTAGGACTTTTTTGTTATCTGATGCACACCGTTCATCCAGATACAAAATACACGGATTGGTCTTCCAAACGCGGATGTAAACAATTTTATTTTGAACGGCAGGAAAAAAGAGTGAGTATTTATTATCTTTAATTACAACGAATTCCGGCCGAGTTGATTTTTGTCTTACATACGATGAAAACGTACATAACTTTGCCAATGTTTACCTAAAATCCTGTCTCATAAAATTTGTTAGCAAGAGAAATATATGCTACTGAATCTGACTTTGATGCACGAAAAGAGAAAAATCTTGGTAAGAATGTCTGTAAATCATTATTAAAGCACATAATTATTGTCAAATTGATGTTTCATGGAGGATTGGGGATCGCTTCAAGTGTTTTCTTTACAAGAACCCATAAAAAAAAGTACAGAAAAAGAACAAGAACTATTTGAAATTGGGTACTGTCAGTTGCAATGGTGCAACATACCACGGTGCAAATTCTCCAGCAGGTAAAACAAACTCGGACCCATCGATACAACCGACACGGATAATAAAAAGCAAATTCCGGTCTTTTTTTAAGGAAAATTGGCTGCATCCTTGTTAAAACCAATTTAATATCGTTTAGAGTCAATATATGTTTGGTTTAAGACCAATTATGGCTTATATTGGCTTACTAAAACTAAAAGGCTTGTGGATGAGCACTTTCGACGGTAAAGACATTAGTAAACCATGTTTACATGTTTTATAAAGAGATAGGCGAATATCAGCTGCATATTAACAGATAAGTTGTCCGTGTCTTTGTTTTCAATCTTTAAATTCTAGGATTAAAATCCTCATTATCATCTTGTTTCATTGCAGTTTGATAGTGAGCCCCAAGAGGTTTTCACCTTCGATATTCAAACACCAACTCTATTACGCATGTCTGTCAATTATTACATGTAAACATACGGTATATGGGTGCATTTCTTTCATGAAGATATTCACTGTGATGTAAGTTGTACGTTAGGTTTGTGTAGTCATTCAAAGATGGCGACAACAATACAGCATGAGAGGTAGGTGTCTTAGTTTTTCAATGATAAATTTCTTAAACGGTCGTATCTTGCCTTGATACTGATATCATTATACAGGGGAAATGTATACCTATCAACGGTTCTATATATCAAAGTACCAGTGTTGTCCTATCGTACTCAGTCGTTGTGCAAAGACAGCCCAACACGGAAAACTTTTTTCGAAGCGAGAAAGTTGCCCTTTTAAGGATGATTACATAGTAATCAGCGAACTAGGGAACAAACTATTGCTCTTACTTGGATGTCTTTAACATGCTCTTTTCTATGGTTACTGTTATTTTACACAAAAATGTCTAGAATGACCACAAACACCGTGTTTATTAAATGGCCAGACAACGGTGTAGTCAGAGTGAAAATATGCAGACACAACGGTGCAGTTTCTGTGTTTTATGTACGGTGTGGTTATATTTTCATAACAAATTGTGAACGGTGTAGACATAATGCAATTGTGAACGGTGTAGACTTGAAGTAATACAGAACTTATCATTTCTGGAATGATAATATTTTCATGTTTAATGATAACGTTTTCACGGCTGAGAATCATGTTTTACAATTACTACCAAAATTCTTCAACAGTTATGTTAATAATTTTTTATGTGACTGACTTGTAAATGCTTTGCAGCAAAGAATGTGACAATATGTCTACAAAATATAATTTAATCAAAATATATCAGAATCTAGTTTCCTTGCTATTTGTCAAAGCAATTCCGTAAGGGTCAAATAGTAGAAATTACCAAGAATCTGCTGGCGTCCGTTTTATTTTTTTCATTATTTTCAGTTCCATGCTGTTCACCTATTACTACTGTCATTTCGAAGGGAGTTTCGAAAATGTTGTGAAGCATTCGGAACAGGACCATTCCAGTCAGATATTAGAAGTGCGCAGGGCGGGGAGGATCAGTGATCAGACAGGTCAAAAAGATTTGAAAACTCTGAACTTTAGTATTATTCCTGATATTATCAAGAAGTCAGACTAGGACGTCATCCCCATTTGCGAGCATAGAATACACAAGATAGACCTCATCGACGTAGAAAAAAGGATTTTGGAGTTAACAAGATTCTTTCTATCGATGATATCCCCGGTTTTGAATGCATGAGTCCTGAACATAAAAAATGACGAAGTTCAACACCCCATAAAGTCGTTCAAAAAGCCCCGACCTTAATTCCTGATATTTCCATTGGACGTGCTAAAACAGATGAAAAGGATAGGGTCTCTTCTCTTTCCCCACGAGAACATGAAAACAATGGCTGAAATGAACAGTTTGTTCCCAGATGTGATTAAGTCATTGAGAAGCGTTGATCAACTTGGTATTTGTTTATTTTGGTCAATGAAGGTCGGCTCTCGATGGAAAACATTGCATTTCATTTATTTATGGATGTGTGTAAGTTACACTGTCTTGGTAGTACTTCAATGCGTTTTACTCCAATAGTCAAACGGTTTTGGCGAATAGAATATTGTCTTTTTCATTGCAAATGGTTACATTTTATGAGTGAGCCCAAAAAATCTTGGTCAGAAAAATGTCAGTCCTGAAGAAGAAGTTCGTTACGTATGAAATTCCAAAATAAATTTTGCAGTTCCAGAATTCTATTTTCAAGACTTATTTACTTAAGTCGAACAAGACGAAAAAAGGCCCAAATGTTTATGACACAAATTTATAATTCATGTTTTGTTATTTATAATTTAAGTTTTGTTGATTGAATCCTTTATTTTGGGTAAAATCAGACTTTTCAATGAGGGGTCAATTTGAAAACAAGATACATTTCGATCAATAATTATCATACTCCATGAGTTGAAATCATTTCATTAATTACAATAATTGATTGTAATAACCAATTAAAACAGTTACAAAGAAAAATTCAAAGCCAGAGCCGAAATTTCGAATCTACAAATCAAATGAACGGATGAACAAGAAATTTGCCGTTGCACTTAACATGGCTTCAAAATGACGGTTATCGTATGTCTTATTTGATATTTTGTGATGGTATTCCTTTTGATTATCATTTCCGTCAGATGTTTATTCAATCACAAATAACAAAAATGTCTACCGAAAATTAAATCAAACATACATTTAACTGTTTAAGGCTTAGGAGAATGAAGAAAAGAGAAAACATATTTTCTTAACTTTTGTTTTCATTTACTTTGAGGATGGCGGCATTTTCATCTGAGTTTTCTAAGACCAAAGTATTTGAGGGAGATAAAACAGATGATCTGCTATCTGTTAGAGCTAGTTCGCCCTATACAACATACCAAGTCTACACCGTTCACAATTTGTTGTGAAAATAATAACTACACCGTACAGATAACACAGAAACTGCACCGTTGTGTCTGCATATTTTCACTGTGACTACACCGTTGTTTGGCCATTTGGTAAACACAGCGTTTGTGGTCATTCTAGACATTTGTGTGTAAAATAACGGTAACCATAGAAAAGAGCATGTTAAAAACATCCAAGTTAGAGCAATAGTTTGTTCCCTAGTTCGCTGTTTACTATGTAATCATCCTTAAAAGGGCAACTTTCTCGCTTCGAAAAAAGTTTTCCGTGTTGGGCTGTCTTTGCACAACGACTGAGTACGATAGGACAACACTGGTACTTGGCTATATAGCACCGTGAATAGGTATACATTTCTCCTGTACAATGATATCAGTATCAAGACAAGATACGGCCATTTAAGGAAATTATCGACGAAAAACTAAGACACCTACCTCTAACGATTTTCCCCCGACGCCATCTTTGATTGACCACTCAAAACTTCCGTACAAACTACACAAATCTAACGTACAACTTACAACACAGTGATATTGCCAAGAATATTTATCATGATTGTCTCTCTTACTCTTTAGTGTAGGTTGAAGTGAAAGTCTTTATGAAAGGCCCTCTACGACAGCATGTAAAACAAACTACACAGGCGTAGGAAGAGGGGTGCCAGTTGGGGGCCTGCCCCCCACCCCCCTATGGCCCCCATGAAGTTCCCTTGGAACTAGACCTTCGTGTAACTTTGATTGGTATTTCATATGCCCAGACTCTGGACATAGAACAAGCTGTCTGTATCGTAGAAGGTCTGTATCATGTTTGGTTGTACAATGATCGATTGTTGTTTCAAGGTCGCAAAACTTCAAGGGGCAGTAGTAACAACGAAAATCCATAGCTCTGAAATAAACAAATGATAAAACGGCCACTTAACCCTTTCCCAAACTGTTAAAAGACCTGGTTTTGACGTGTCTTTTAGAAACTCAATTGGAAAAGCATTGAGACAAAAGAAGAAAATGCTGATAATCAGCATTTATTTCCGTTTCTCTCATTATTTTCTATGCAATACAATGCACATTTTCTGCATTTGATATCATTTATTTTGTCGTCTGCAGAAGTTCTCAAAATGGACCACCCTAAAATTTTGCCATTTGGGAAAGGGTTAATTATGACTTTTTGCTCCCAACAAGCTCGTACATGTACACGTTCATGAAAATATCACAGTTGCGGATTTAAAAATATAGCAAGCGTTAAATCCAAAAAATTAATTCGAAAGTGCTTCGTAAACAATTATGATATGCATTTAATTAATCGTGAACGGTGACTGATCATTTAGGTTAAACTTCATATTTAAAGTTTCTGATCAAGTAGATTTTTCTTCTTCTTTTTTATTCAATTTTACGTCCCTTTTAAGATTATTTCAGCCCGAATGAGACGGGACAGTCAGTAGGTGGTGCGAAAGCAGGAGAACCCCAAGAAAAATCACCTGGTACACCTGCAAGCAGAACTTGACTTCTCTCATATGTGCCTCGTATAGGTCTCAAACAGACACAAGACACAGCGGTAACATGATCAAGTGATTGAGGGCGGTAATGAAATATCAGCGCTCTGAACTACTTCTTTAGAAAGGTTTTTGTATCTGGAATAAATAGAACAAAGATCATTCCAAAACACAGTTTGGTACATAAGATAAAATTCTTAAGCGTGTGATGCAAAGTAAATAACCGACTATAAAAGTCAACGGGATGCGGTTATAGCACGTTTACTTTATAAAAATCAAACATTTGTCATTGTATTTTAATTAGAAAACGTCATTTTAAGTGTTTTGCACTATTCAACCCGATTTTCGCATCCGAGTTTGTTTTACCCAAATTATGTGAATCATCCGTGGTGTGTGGTATCAACATCCGTGGTAAGTTGTACCTTGAAGCAAACTAGGCTAATTTTTAATTGGACGTCCGAAAGGACGTACAATTCTTATAACCACTTTTGGACAGGCGAAATGGGTTTTCATTACCAAAAAACCCTTTCTCAGACTCAATTGCCAGTTGACCAAAATTCAAAATAGATTTTGCGACCATACAGGAAAACTGTCGTATCTTTTCCTACTTTCTATGTGTTCTCTAACAAATACTATAAGATTCATTGGCCGATTCAATTTATGCCACGTCTTAACCAACTTTACGATCTTTTTTCGATTTAATCATTTTCTTGTAGTTTTTTGACTTTCGTAATATTTATTGTGTAAAGGGTAAGATCTTTAGAAAGCGATACATGCATACACTATGGTTATAATGTAAACAGACACCCTATATCATCAGCAGCAGCGATAGCTCAAACGGGAAAGGATTAACCTCGCAACCTTTTTTCAGTTTGAAATTTGGAACGCCGTTGGTTCAAAACCAGTTCGGATTATTTCTTCTGTAAAACGTTTGTTTTTCTTGATGTGTTTACTGAAAACACACATTTTAGAATGATTACCCAATTTAATGCACGTATTGTGTATGATAGGTTCCTTTTCTTTGATCATTGTTGTTTAAGTCTTTGACATATTTAAAGGAACGGGGTTTCCACGAGACGTACTTTGGAACCAGGGTTTTGAAATTGATTATCGGGGAGTGAGTTCATTTCGCAACTCGGGTTCGACTCGATGACAAATCGGGGTTCCATCTGAACAGCCTCAGATGAGACACTAGTGAAATCCACCTATTCAGAAAAATAGTTGCTCTTACGAGTTTTTTTTTCTCCAGCATCTGTATCACTGATATTCGACAGTATCATGACATATTTACATACTGATCGATGATCATGACAACAATGATTATTACTAGTATAAGACTAAGTGACAGCGATCTGTATTTATTTCGTTTAAGAGACCCGTTTACGTGTATTGAGCTAAGAAGATGAAGCAATGGGTCTGCAACAGATGGTACCTGGATGATCGTATGAATATGTTTACAGATAGGGACATTGCTATTCTCAAATTTTCGTTGATAATGATATGAAGATTTAAATTGCTTATTGTACTCCACTGCCATTTTCCCGACGGCACGTTCCCAATTTCTTCTTTTTATGCACATCTGTAGATGTAAGGATGCTGCGGTAGTACTTGTATGAGGAATCCATGGTTAGGTGCTCCAATTCATCTGGTATTTTGTTTCAGGAAAAGTATGTATTGAATTTGTTTTGTAACCACAACCAGGGAAAACTGCTATCGTGTTTTTTTTCTTTTTTTACTCTAAACAGGAATAAAAATCAAAGTGCTTGGAGCACTATATTTAGACGCCTCTCATTGATTGAGCGGAATTGTATGTAAATGATCGGCGTTTCATTACTTTATTTCGTTGAATTTGTGTTAAGATCGATTCTAAATCACTGCGGTCGTTTTTTCGCCAACGATGGTGGAGATAGAAGTCGAACAAGAGTGCCATGGTCACAATATACGCCGCCACTTATAAAACTTGAGACAAAAAAAATGACATTGACAAGGATTTATAAATATTCACACAAAAACCTGTAAAAAGTTGTGTTCACAAAAAGGTTTTTATAAATATCCAGTCAAAAACCTGGAAGGAATTGCGTTCACGAGACTGAAATATCATTAAGCCCTAGAGACTAAGATTGAAGGGGGCATAACTCAGGCAAAAATCAATGAACCATAAAATCCTTACTTCGTGCACATCTACCAATTAAGGTAATAACATCCACCAAGTTTCATAAGGATCCAGTCAGAATCTTAGAAGAAGTTGTGTTGACAAGGCTGCAATTTCAATCAGCCCCAGAGACTAAGTTTTAAGGGGGCATAACTCTAGAAAAAATCAATGAACCATAAAATCCTTCCTTCATGCAAATCTACCAATTGAGGTGATTGACCAAGTGTCATTAATATCCAGCCATAAACGTAGGAGGACTTGCGTTGACAAGGTTGCAATTTCAATAAGCCCCACAGACTAAGTTTTAAGGGGGCATAACTCTGGCAAAAATCAATGAACCATAAAATTATTCTTTCATGCACATCTACCAATTGAGGTGATAACATTGACTAAGTTTCATTAAGATCTAGCCAGAAACTTAGGAGGAGTTGTGTTGACAAGGCTGCAATTTCAATAAGCCCCAGAGACTAAGTTTTTAAGGGGCATAACTCAAGCAAAAATCAACGAACCATGAAATCCTTCCTTCATGCACATCTACCAATTGAGGTGATAACATTGACCAAGTTTCATTAAGATCCAGCTAGAAACTTAGGAGGAGTTGTGTTGACAAGGCTGCAATTTCAATAAGCCCCAGAGACTAAGTTTTAAAGGGGCATAACTCAGGCAAAAATCAACGAACCATGAAATCCTTCCTTCATGCACATCTACCAATTGAGGTGATAACATTGACCAAGTTTCAAGAAGATCCAGCCAGAAACTTAGGAGGAGTTGCGTTGACAAGAAAAGTGGACGGACGGACGTACGGATGGACGGACGGACAGACAGAGAAGATGACGCCAATATACGTCCGCCTCCGGTGGCGTATAAAACAAGAGCTGTCCGAAGACAGCGCGCTCGACTTTCTAAGTTGCTTAGTATAAAGGGGCATAACTCCAAATATAGTGGAGCCAGGGTTATGGGCCCTGGTAGTAAGATAGAGGGTGTGATGGTAAATAAGTATTCCAAGTTTGGGTTGAATCCCTTTGATAGTATGGAAGTTATTGATGTTTGAAAAAACTTTAACCTTTGTTGCAACGCCAACGCCGACGCCAACGCCCGGGTGACAGTATAAGCTCTCATTTTCTTCGAAAAGTCGAGCTAAAAAGATGATTGAAAAGAACAATGTCAGAGTAGAATTCGAACCCAGGGCCTTCCGGATATAACATGTGTAAAGAGTACAAGGTGAGTGCTCTGCTAAGTGAGCTATCGCGGCTTTCATTTATGTAGCGCGTTGGCTTACATTTTGAATAAATTGCTTTGTAGCGCACTTTATAAAATCAATGAAAAGTATAACTGACGACAATACTCATAGTAAACCGAAACAAGAAGACAAAAGTGCTAATCGCATGGCCTTAATTGAATTTGGTAATCAAATTAATAGTGATTATTCATAGCGACAAATCAGTTGTCTTGAAACGGCAATCAAATCAATTTGAAGCCTGAGAAGGGTTTTCTGGTATTAAAGCCGATTTCGTATGTCCGAAACTGATCTTATAGAATTAAACACAGAAGAATGAATAAAATATCTTTCGTTCATGTACAATCCCGCTCAATCAATCAGAGACGTCCAATTACAGTGCTCTCAGCACTTTGATTAAACATGGCTTTAGACACCCAAAATTTATTCTTCCAGTTTGATGAATGGTATAGATTTGTTCCATAGATGTCGAAAACTTATTTTGAAGAGATATTTGCTCCAAACCAGTTAAATAATTTCTGCAAATATACTAGGCAAAAAAAGAAACGCAACTTCCTTTTCAATTCCTTCTTACGCAAAGACAACAAATCAGATTTGAACAAAATGTAATACATCTAAAGCATTAACATTTCACCTTATAAATTCCACAAAATCTTGTTTGTAGTAAATTTCATTAATAAGAAAACACCCAGTTTACACCGGGCGTCAACACAGTTTGACAAAAAAAGTGTATGTAGGTCGAAAAACACATTCTCTTTCGTTCAGTTTGGACCGATTTTCGAATGTTGTGAAGTCCATGCGATTTATTAGCGGTCTCCATTGCATTCTTAAACCTATCCCGTAGCTGGCGTTAACCTGATGATACGGTTCTGCCTAGACCACGGTGGATAATCACGTGATGCAACAATTTCAGAAAATCTTTAACAACTTTGTTAAAAATTGACCGATTTGAATTCGGTTTGAAGCAGAGAAGGTGGACAGCCGTCACACATTAGATGAGCGTGAAAACCGTTAAACTTATAAAAAAGTTATTGAAGATAAACCAAATTTTGTGTTTATCTTCAATAACTTTTTCATCAGTTGATTTTTCAAAAATCCACGCTTCCAGGTTATTCCTGACATTTTCCCGCCTTCTCTGCTTCAAACCGAATTCAAATTGGTCAAGTATTGACAAAGTTATCGAAGATTACCGGAAATTCTAAGTCACGTGATTATACACCGTGCAGACGTCATATCTCTTGCACGTCCGCTCCGTGCTCGTTCAGTTGTGGTCCCATTGAGAGCCAACAGCGTAAACATTCGAAAATGTGTCGATTTGTTGCCCCATCAATGCTTTGCAACAACATTTTGACTTTTTCAAACAAACAAAATCCGTACTGCAGACTGGCGCTGATTTTGGCACAGCCGTGCTATGCGTAGGGTAGTGAGAAGTCTATGAACGCTTTGGCATCTTCTTGGTCTATGTTTTAGCTTGTGTTTGAAGAAAATTTGTTATGATAGTAATCATTTAGAAACCACGACAGGGGGGAAAATCAGTTTTTAACAATTTACTATGAATCACGTGATGAATTTACGACATCTGAAAAAAATGACACAATATCTATGCGTATGGATGCAGGTATATTAAAAATGTACTCAATATCCATTAAAAACACATTTTGTCGAAAATATTACGAAAAATTGGGGTTGCGTATCTTTTTTGTTCTAGTAACAAAACGGGAAGTAGGCGAGAAAATAGTGATTTACGATTCAAAATCGCTTGTATCTATAGTTTACTCAATTTTTTTGTTATGAAACTGCAGCACCCTCAAGATAAACCATTTTGCATCAGCTCTGCACAAACACTTTTTATTTTGCGGCAATTAAAAGGCTATATGTTGCTGTTTTCTTACCTTGTGTATTCCCACGCTGTTGATTTTCAAATCCGCGTTTGGAAGACCAATCCGTGTATTTTGTATCTGGATGAACGGTGTGTGATGGGGCATTCCTGTATAGCTTCGCAATACGACATGCACCTGTTTATCTCGTAACTCGATTTAAATCTCAAATCAATAGCCTGACAACCCTTTGTAAATGAAAAAGCCCATTGTTTATCTGCCACTCATTTTAGAACACCTATAGAGCCAAAACAAGGTTTAGTCACTTATCGTCGATGTTATTGCAAAACCTCGTATCTCCAGTTTTGATTAAACTGGAGTTGCGATGTTTTTGTAATAACATCGACTATTGACATTAATCAGTTTGTTTCTAAATCCAGCCTTGTCTATATTTTTAATCTGACCAGAATTATCATTCCACCGCGGAGGTGGTCCAGCGAGGAATTATAAAGGAGTGTCCATGTTTGATGGTCAAATACGTTTGGGTGGCTATGAATACTTAATTAGCTTTGATGCGGACGAATATCTGATCCCGACCAACCCTAAGGAATCATTTAGAGACGTTTTCGTAAGTTATATGTTATTTATAAATATCTACCTGTAGTTGCAAAGGTGAAATCAAACAAATGAAAGGGTCATGAGGGTGGGGCCTGTTATAGCCAAATCGAAGCCTCGCAGAATGGCCCCAGAGCTGTGTAACAGTCGATTATATCGTCGCTTTTCAACAAAAGCCTCGTAACTGCAGCTTAAAAGAAGCTGCAGTTACGAGGTTTTCGTTGAAACAAGCGATATATGCCGTAAGCAAACGTCGGAATGGGCAGATTGCATACTTCAGATGTAGTCATGATAATCTGGTTCACACTGTTTTCAATGCGCATATACGAAGGAAAATGCATAAACTACCGAAGTAAGTCGAAAAAAAAATTTGTTTTGGTAGAGCGTATACCTCACGATAAATGACCTGGCAGAGCAGCCCATGCTAATCGAATGGAAAGCTCTGCCAGGTCAATTCTCGTCCTATATAGTTGTGTTGGTTCGAATCTTTCCCGTGTATACCTCACGATAAATGACCTGGCAAAGCATCCCATTCTACGAGGGGCGTTCAATTAAAAGTGGTACTAATGGTCCACCATACCTCACGATTCTATTGAACAAGTAATACTTGCGGCTATTTGACGGGAAAATTACTGTCTATTCTTGGTCAAAATTTGAGGCAAATTCGTTTACCACTGGTGGTGAACTCGGACAAAGCGAGGAACATTTTTCATGAACACAAGGTACAGATACTTCATTGCACATACGGATTTTTGTAAACAATACACGTAGCATTTTGTTTTACTTCTCTTTCCGTCTTTTTTAAAGGATGCACTCAAATGGAAAGTATTAAGGTATGTAGCTATGATTTATAATATGCACGAAAATATCAGTTTTCTCGATCATTATTTTCAAATGGTATAAACGGATTGCAAGTGCACAAAGCGCATATTGAGATCATATGGGTTGATCTTAATCGCCCGAACGAAATGGTACGATATCACTGTTTATGTTTATCTATTTGCATTGCAAGTAAACAAAAAATACATATAAATGTACAAATAAAGGCTGTAAATGGCAGTTTTCGGTGTCATGTCATTGAAAATCATTGTGCGGTTTCTTCGTGACAACGTTACAGCATGTTTGCGATGTTATCTTTTCCAGCTACGGTGTTTTATGAGAACATGTTTGATAAATTAATCGATTGCACTGGACTTAACGGCACATTTAAACATTTATTCGGTAATATCGCACTTATCTGAGCGTCTAACAATAGATTTTCGGCATCAAATTCGAGAACCAGGTACTTGTTTCAATATATATCAATATGTACTGCCTAACTCCCCTTTCAGATATATTACTGACAGGTGATGACAATTAGATGACATCATCATCATCATCATCATCATCATCATCATTTTTTATCGTTACCTTGGAGTTTCACCGGTAAGATTTTCGTTATGCCTTCTTAAATTTGGTACAGGTGGAGAATAAGCTATTAAATGAGAACAAGATGGATCTTGATCAGACAGTGCACATGCAAAGTCTGATCTGGATCCATGTTGGTCGCAAAAGCCTAAATGAACGTTTCCAGATCTATACTGTAATGTTTGTCATTACCATTATCACCATTTATTCTGAGGAGGATCCACTGTTTCACACATCCCAGGCCCGTACGAACAGGGGGACTCTGGAGCCAACCCCCCCTCATAGTTGGCAGAAATGCCGAATTTTCATCATTTCACATTTAAAACTTATGTCAAATCTAATTTAGCCGGGTAGAGCTGGTACCAAAAAGCAAATGTTGCTGTAGATTCCGACATGACCAAACAAGACCCATGGTTCAATGTGCAAGAAATTGCAGATAAAGTTGTTTTTTCGTCGGGGACATGTTATACGATTTTGACGAAAAGGTTGAAACACAGACAGGTTTATGCCCATTGGGTCCCCCACCTGCTGCCTAAAGGACATAGAGCCACCCATGTAAAGGTGGCAAAATATATTTGTAAATTATGCAATAAATGCTACAAATGTGGACTTTCTGAGCTTTATACATATGATTGAACAATAATATATTAATATTAGCACCAATGGCGTGTCATTAGCAAGCAATGGTTGCGAAAAGATCAGACAAGAGCCGTAATAGCCAAAAAATTAAAAGCGCGGCAAAAGTTTTGAACGCGGTAATTTTCGAATATAACGGGTGTATTGTTCAAATTATTGTTTCAAATAGTACCACTACCGCCGGTCATTCACACAAGAAATGTATGTCGGCAAAAGTAAAGAAATATCACGAAAAGAGCAGGTCTAGCACCGGCTAAAGAGGTATGTACCAAATCCATGGTAACGGAGCCGTCCACAGGTGTCCTCTTGTCCAAGACTTCCTGAAAGAGACACATGCTGCACAGCGTCTTCATCCACCTTTATAGCCGGACTTAAACCCTTGTGGCTTTTTTGTGTTCCTTATGATGACGATAAAAGCCTCTGATCGTCGGTATAGGCCTTCATGTTCCATATGCAGTGCAATTTTCCAGTGTCTGCGGGTTGTTCCAAAAGAGGCCCATTTAATGGCATATAAGTAATAGATCTCAAAATTTGAGAAGTGTGTGGTTGTCAAAGAGGATTACTTCGAAGGATTGAAGAAACTTAAAATTGAATTGCGACATAACTATGGCTTATAGAACCCCGGTTCCATAATTAATTGAACGCCCCTCGTATTTTAAGAACGTCTTTTCCATTGTTTACTTAGGTCAATTTTGTAAACACGTGACACAATATCGTGACTATAGTAGGATCAATATATTATGGTACATATTTATAAAATTTACATATGTAAACAATACAATTTCAAAATGAAAACTGCTATAATTTTATAGATGATGGTTTGAATCTTGCAGGTGTGAGACACCTGCAAGAGTCGAACCATCACCCATAAACACATGCAAAACTGAATTGAAAATTAAGAACGTCTTTTCCATTGTTTACATATATGTAAATTTTGCAATAAGTGCCACAACCAGACAAATATAAACCTTTAGATTTGGACAAACAATAGGCCATTTATGATAATAATGTTTATTCCTATATCTATATCTGACTATATTATCAGTTTTATATAAGAATTATCGATGCACCTTTAATCCATAACCAGTCGGCAATGTTTTAGACTGGCCCAAAATCAAAGAAGTCACAGACGGCAATTTCAAGGAAATTTCAAGGAAATGATATTTTACACATTTTTGCATTTTTTGCATTTCTTTAAAGAAAATTTGGGAAATGAAGATTTTGCTTTTTAAAAGCAGTCCCTTCATTTTTCACAATGTTTCCCAACGCTTCGACATTTTAGGGAATCGACAAGCGCCATTATGTGGGAATTGGTTTATTATCACGATAAATAACCTGGCAGAGCTTCTATATAAATTAACACGGGCTGCTCTGCGAGGTCATTTATTGTGAGCTATACAATTCTTTTATTTTATTTTTAGCTCCACTGGTCGAAGGCCAGCAGGGCTGACATCATGGCCCTGTGTCCGTCGTGCGTCCGTCCGTCCGTACGTATGTGCGTGCGTAAATAATTTTCAAACATATTCTTCTCCAAAACTACTGGACCAATTTCAACCAAACTGCACAGGAATCTTCCTTGCATGAATCTCTACCAATTTCCTTCAAAAGATCAAAATATGTGCAAAACTTGAATTTTAATTAATTTAATTAAATGAAATTTTCGAAAAATCTTTAAAAATTCTTCTTCTCCAAAACTACTAGACCAATTTAAACCAAACTTCACAGAAATCTTCCTTGCATAAACCTCTACCAAATTCTTCAAAAGAATAAAATCCGTGCAGAACTTGAATTTTAATTAATTTAATTGATTTAAATTTTCGAAAAATCTTTAAAAAAAATTTCTTCTCCAAAACTACTGGACCAAATTCAACCAAACTTCACGGAAATCTTCCTTGCATGAATCTCTTCCTAATTCCCTCAATAAAATAAATTCTGTGTAGAACTTAAATTTTGATTAATTTGATTAGATTCAATTTTCGAAAATATTTAAAAAAAAAATTCTTCTCCAAAACTACTGGACCAATTTTAACCAAACTTCACAGAAATCTTCCTTGCATGAATCTCTCCCAAATTCCTTCAAAAATGTCGTGCAGAACTTCAATTGTAATTAATTTAATTAAATTAAGTTTTTGAAAAATATTCTTTTCCAAAACTACTGGACTAATTTAACCAAACTTGACACGAATCTTCCTTGTATGAATCTTCTCTAAATTCCTTTAAAAAAGTTTCCATGTAGAACTTAAATTTTGATAAATTTAATTAAATTGAATTTTCGAAAAATCGTTAAACAATCTTCTTCTCCAAAACTACTGGACCAATTTCAACCAAACTTCACAGCAATCTTCCTTGCACGAATCTCTTCCAAATTTCTTCACGATCGGATGAAAAACGAGGCCGCTGTGGGCTAAGCTTATTTTTCGCTATATGAAACATTGTGTAATTTTAAGAAAATTTTAAAAACATTTCTCCTCCATAATCACTTACTGGATTTCATTCTTGTGTAGCATGAATCTTCTTTGGATAGACCTCTATTGTATTCCTTGAAGAATTTCATAGTCTAAATGTCTTAAAGCCAGTGGAGCGATACAGGGCCATAATGGCCCTCTTGTTTATTTTCTTGACAGAATAGGCTGTTTACTAGGCAACAAAATGCACCAGGTTTCTTATTTAAGACGTATGTGTACATTAAAAACTGGGGAGAGCAAGGAAAATCGCCATTTTCTGTTGGAAAGTACTTTACAAGAACCGAAGAAACGAAAAATCGAGTGAAACACGTTGTAATCCCGAGGAGGGTTAGATTGGGAGCTTTACGTACACACAAAATTCTGAATTGCACATGGTATGCTATGGTTCCTTTACAGAGGCTATGTCGTCTCTTAGTCTTTCTGTAACAGTAATGAGTTTTACGCAAAAATGGACTGTGTTTACGAGTATTGATAAACCGCCGGTGAGTCTATCTGTTGACGCCACATCGTATGGCACGTGTTTATGTTTTCTTTAACGTTCAATTACATTTGAACAAAACATAAAGATTGTGCCATACGATGTGGCGACAACTGTAGGTAATGAGTTTTACGCTAAAATAGACTGTGTTTGCCTCTATGTATTGATAAACCGCCGGTGAGTCTATCTAATGGTAATGAGGTTTACGCTAAAATAGACTGTGTTTGCCTCTAGGTATTGATAAACCGCCGGTGAGTCTATCTGAAATGGTAATGAGTTTTACGCTAAAATAGACTGTGTTTACCTCTATGTATTGATAAACCACCGGTGAGTCTATCTGTAATTATGTAATAAGTTTTACACTAAAATAGACTGTGTTTGCCTCTATGCATTTATAAACCGCCGGTGAGTCTATCTGAAATGGTAATGAGTTTTACACTGAAATAGACTGTGTTAACCTCTATGTATTGATACACCGCCGGTGAGTCTATCTGAAATGGTAATGAGTTTTACGCTAAAATAGACTGTGTTTACCTCTATGTAATGATAAACTGCCGGTGAGTCTATCTGTAATGGTAATGAGTTTTACGCTAAAATAGACTGTTTACCTCTATGCATTGATAAACCGCCGATGAGTCTATCTGTAATGGTGATGAGTTTTACGCTAAAATAGACTGTTTACCTCTATGCATTGATAAACCACCGATTAGTCTATCTGTAATGGTAATGAGTTTTACGCTAAAATAGACTGTGTTTACCTCTATGTATTGATAAACCGCCGGTGAGTCTATTTGTAATGGTAATGAGTTTTACGCTTAAATAGACTGTGTTTACCTCTATGTATTGATAAACTGCCGGTGAGTCTATCTGTAATGGTAATGAGTTTTACGCTAAAATAGACTGTGTTTACCTCTATGTATTGATAAACTGCCGGTGAGTCTATCTGTAATGGTAATGAGTTTTACGCTAAAATAGACTGTGTTTACCTCTATGTATTGATAAACTGCCGGTGAGTCTATCTGTAATGGTAATGAGTTTTACGCTTAAATAGACTGTGTTTACCTCTATGTATTGATAAACTGCCGGTGAGTCTATCTGTAATGGTAATGAGTTTTACGCTAAAATAGACTGTGTTTACCTCTATGTATTGATAAACCGCCGGTGAGTCTATCTGTAATGGTAATGAATTTTACTCAAAAATAGACTGTATTTAGCTCTATGTATTGATAAACTGCAGGTGAGTCTATCTGTAATGGTAATGAGTTTTACGCTTAAATAGACTGTGTTTACATCTTTGTATTGATAAACCGCCGGTGAGTCTATCTGTAATGGTAATGAGTTTTACGCTAAGATAGACTCTGTTTACCTCTATGTTTTAATAAACTGCAGGTGAGTCTATCTGTAATAGTAATGAGTTTCACGCTAAAATAGACTGTGTTTACCTCTATATGTATTGATAAACCGCCGGCGAGTCTATCTGTAATGGTAATGAGTTTTACGCTAAGATAGACTGTGTTTACCTCTATGTATTGATAAACCATCGGAGAGTCTATCTGTAATGGTAATGAGTTTTACGCTAAGATAGACTGTGTTTACCTCTATGTATTGATAAACCGCCGGAGAGTTTATCTGTAATGGTAATGAGTTTTACGCTGTAATAGACTGTTTACCTGTATGTATTGATAAACTGCCGGTGAGTCTATCTATAATGGTAATGAGTTTTACGCTAAAATAGACTGTGTTTGCCTCTATGTATTAATTGATAAACCGCCGTTGAGTCTATCTGTAATGGTAATGAGTTTTACGCTAAAATAGACTGTGTTTGTCTCTATGTATTAATTGATAAACCGCCGGCGAGTCTATCTGTAATGGTAATGAGTTTTACGCTAAAATAGACTGTGTTTGCCTCTATGTATTAATTGATAAACCGCCGGCGAGTCTATATGTAATGGTAATGAGTTTTACGCTGAAATAGACTGTGTTTACCTCTATGTATTAATTGATAAACCGCCGGCGAGTCTATATGTAATGGTAATGAGTTTTACGCTGAAATAGACTGTGTTTACCTCTATGTATTAATTGATAAACCGCCGGCGAGTCTATATCTAATGGTAATGAGTTTTACGCTGAAATAGACTGTGTTTACCTCTATGTATTAGTTGATAAACCGCCGGTGAGTCTATATGTAATGGTAATGAGTTTTACGCTAAAATAGACTGTGTTTACCTCTATGTATTGATAAACCGCCGGCGAGTCTATATCTAATGGTAATGAGTTTTACGCTAAAATAGACTGTGTTTACCTCCATGTATTGATAAACCGCCGGCGAGTCTATATCTAATGGTAATGAGTTTTACGCTAAAATAGACTGTGTTTACCTCCATGTATTGATAAACCGCCGGCGAGTCTATATCTAATGGTAATGAGTTTTACGCTAAAATAGACTGTGTTGGCCTCTATGTATTGATAAACCGCCGGCGAGTCTATATGTATTGTCCACCCAAATTAACCAGGGACAACTTAATTTTCGTGCACACAGTCCGTTAGTTGAGCACATTGCCGAATTGGGGTCATTAAATATACAGATGTCCCGGGTTAATCTTGCTGGACAATAATGGTAATGAGTTTTACGCTAAAATAGGCTGTGTTTGCCTCCATGTATTGATAAACCGCCGGCGAGTCTATCTGTAATGGTAATGAGTTACTGTGTTTGCCTCTATGTATTGATAAACCGCCGGTGTTGTTATAAAACCTCAAAACTACGGCTTCAATCAAGCCGTATTAGACATGTCCGATTTTTGCGGATGTTGAGAGCGGACACCCGATTACGGTTCGCTGGGGGTCGTCTCAAACAATTTCAAATTTCGTGGCATCAGTAAATGAGAGAAGTCTGTTCAGACGTACATCGATCGATTCAGTCCATGCACATATAATTTAAAAAGAAAAGTCACATTACAGTCAGGGTGTAACAAGTGTATTTAACTAGTTTTCACAAATTCAAAACAGGTTTTTGGCTGTTGTAACTCTAATGAAACAGGTCTAGAAGCATTGATGCGAAACAAGGAAATTCTAACACCCGACATTTTTTCCTTTTCCCATATCATTTTCAGTGCAATACAAATAAATTATATTTTAATCAACGCCCATGTTATCATCCGTGCTAGTTTTGAAACAACATTTTGAAATTGTGTCGTTTAGAGAAAGTTTTAAGAGTTAAAATATTTACAATAGGGAATAACTTCGGTCTTTGAATCCTTTCTAAAGAGGAAAGCAAAACATTCCTGTCTCGCTATAACAATTATGCAATTATCAATTCCAATAAAACTTAACGCATACTCTGGCATATCGTTGGTGTAAATGAAAAAAAAACAACAAAAAAAAAAAACCTCGTGTGTCATTATTTTGCAATTTTCAAAGTAAATCCCTTTTATATCCAATTATTAAAATTCTTGCGTGTTTGGGGATATTTTTACTTAGCAGTATTAATGACAAATCAATTGTATGTGAACAATATGTCCGAATTCAAGTAAAACCTTTCAGATTAGGAAAGATATTATTTTTTTTTCTTAAAAAAAGGGTAGGAGTTTTGGCATTATCATCGACGATTTCAGATCTCGTACATTAAACACTCTTTCGGAATTGAAATTCTTTTAAAATATTAACGGTGTGTAAGAAATGAAAGCGAGAAAAAATATTGATCAACAACCAGAAAAAAAAATATGTGACTTAAACGTACGGTTCTTGACATTGACACTTTTTAACACAGTGATCTATAAGTGTATGATGTTTTAAAATACCAGCAAATGTTTAGTCTAGAGGCTATGGCCTTGGCAAAAGATTCCAGACACAAAGAAATTTTGACCACTACCTCTCGTCTGTTAGAGCGAGCTAAAAACAGTTTGAACTTTCTATAGCACATGAAACATTTTTGAATGACTTATTATGATTACGATGCGCCATAGCACATCTCCTACGTAATTTGCACGATTCCCACGTGCACACTTTATACTTAGCCTACTATACTTAAGAAAGGCCAGTGGTATTTTATCGTGTGTTCCTGTATATATACATGCACGTCGTGTATGCATTACGGTATAATGTGTCAAAGATTAACCCATGATAACAAACTGTATCTTTACCGACAGCGTTTGTTAGTTGGGCGTCTTAGGAAACATTCTGGAAGCATGGCCTTTACATATTATGCGGAATTCTTTTGCGAATTACTTTGGTCTATAAAAAATTATAGATATGTATGTATTATTTTACGTATTTTCGAATCAGCTAGCACCGTTCAGCAGGTAAGACGACATAACAAATCCTTGTTCTGCAAATCAGTTGTATGCGTTTGAGAGTGCACGACTGCAAAATACCCGTTGCATAAAGGTCATAACCATTTAAACATAAAGAAGAAAGCCTGTGATGCTATCCTGGAATGCCGAATGAATTTTGTGGAAATGGTCCCAAATCATTATAAGAGTGTTTATCTCTCAGCCATGTTCGAATAAATATCAAGCAGGCTAGTTAAAAGAAGCAGCATCTTTTTGTTTGGCCTATGTAGACACTTCAAAACGGCATTTCTTTCAGGTTGTAGTACCAAAATGAGTTCCGGTTAAGATTTGATATCCTACAATTCTCACAGAGTTTCTGTGTGTAGAGAATCGTAAAATGCCCTACATACAGTCCTGCTCAAAGGCAGACTCGCCACTGCTGCACTTTATTAATGTAAATAAATAAGCTCAATTCCAGTGGGATAACGTCAGGTTGCGACCTTTGTATAGACTAGTCTGACATTAAGAATTGAGTGGGTAGTAGCGTTGGATTGTATATTTTCCGACGATTTTGGTACTCATGGCCCCCTTTTCTTGTTATAGAATTAAAACCTTAGACACGTTCTTTAACCTTATTTTAGTCATGTGGTCTGAGGAACTTTTGAGATGAGTTGTGAACCCCCACAGTTGATCCCTTTCACTCGTTAGTTAAGTAGTCAATTTAACAGTGGAGTGACTCCTTTTGCTCAGATATTTTGAGAAGACCCCCTTCGAAAGTCCGTCCTCTGTAGTCCGTCTCGTAATCGGCAAAAATCGGACATGTCTATTATACGTTCAAAGTTAAACGAGAATCGATACAAATATTTTGGTTTATCTTAGGGTGGACAGGTATAATAGATTCACAATTAAACGAGAATAATTTCAGTTGTTTTGATAAAGCAGTTCAACTGTAATTATTCTCGTTTAATAGTGAATCGATTATAATATATGAATATGTATATGTTGTTACTATAAATAGCCACATATACTTCCTGTCTCCCCTATTATCCGTTATAGGTCTATTCCCTCATTAGTAAAAGATTTTGAATCGTTTATAGTCACGAGTTTTAATAACAACCCCTACGAAATATTTTTGTTCGTCCGTAATTACGTCACAGTTAATTGGATAATATCGTTCCCTATTTCAGTTTCGCGATAATTATCTCCCCTTATTTACCATCTCCAAAACAAGACCCGGGAGCAATTTCATCAAAACATTATGACGTATCTGTGACTTATCGAAACGCTAAAAACAACAATCGCATAGCATAGGTCTTTTAAAAATAGAACGACGATAATTTAGTAATACATTGGTTAGACAAAAATAGGTCCTAAGGTAGTCCACCCCTAATGATATTCGCACGACGTCGGAACTATTCGGGCGCGATCAAAAACATTCGACGGTGGAACTCTCCACCGCCGAATGTTCACGACCGCGCCCGAGTAGGTTCGGATACGTAACGACGCCGCTCGAAAAAAAGCCTATGATTTATGAATCTCATAATGGCGACATTACGGGTATTCTACCTTAAATTGTTTTGATGAAACTGACCCTGGTTGGATTGATTGAGTGGAGTTTTACCTCGACTCAATACTAAAGGTTATACGGAGACTGGACCTCGGTTTTTAAAAGTCTCATCTGAAAGCTTGTGTGGTGGAGGATCGAATCTGCGATCCCTGTGTTACAAGTTACAAAATGTACAAGTCCAGCGCGTCCATTTCCACGGTGGATTATCACGTGATGCAACAATTTCAGAAAATCTTCATTAATGTTGTCAATACAGGACCGATTTGAATTCGGTTGAAAGCAGAGAAGGTGGACAGACGTCACGCTTTAGATGAACGTGTTGAATTTTTGAAAAATCAACTGATCAAAAGGTTATTGAAGATAAACCAAAACTTTGGTTTATCTTCAATAACTTTTTCATCAGTTGGTTTTTAAAAAAATCCACCACGTATAGCTTATTCCTGACATCTTTCCAATTTCCCTGCTTCAAACCGAATTCAAATTGGTCAAGTATTGACAAGAATATTAACGATATTCTGAAATTCTGAGTCACGTGATTTACCGCTCTAACAAGAACTGATTTTGACGTTTTTTATAGAAATTGTCTTTGGAAATTATGCTAATATTATTTTCAAAAATCTATTATATTTCTGCATTTAGAACAAAATTACTTCATTTGACAATTACCGATACATAAAAGAAACATTTCGAATTGTGAAAAATGAAGAAAAAAGGGCAAAAAAAAAAAAAAAGAAAATGGTTGCACATACATTGAGTGCCGCAAAATAAACACAAAATCCACAAGTCATGTGATTGATGTCCATTGTTCCCGTAAAGTTGCATCGTGTCACGAACTGTCTATTAGATAACAACATGGATCTGGATCAGATTGTGTGTTTGTACAGGCTGATCCTAATCCACGTTTGTCTCAAATATTATATTAGTGTTCAATCTACTTTTTGGACCAATGGAATTACAGTATAGTTTGAAATTTCGCTGCTATATTTCGCACAACCGAGACGGCCGGTGTAACGTAGTAAAGTGACCCCCATAGAATAGTGACCCCCCGGTCACTATTTTATATAGAATACTGACCCCCCGGTCATAATATTATGACCGGGGGGTCATAGTATTATGACCTCCCCACACGTAGAAAAGTGACCCCTCTCGTAGAATTGTGACCCCCCATAAAATACTGACCCCCTTCACCACACACACACACCAAAAGTCTTACTCTAATATAAACCCAACTATGGTAGACGTACAACATAATTATCTCCATCGATAGGCATCTGAGGTGCAATGGCACACGTCCGTGTATGCGTCTGTCCGTACATACAGTGTTTTGACCGAAACTGTTCATTCATTATTGGGCGAACCCGATTCAAACTGGCTGGTTAGATGCTTCCACTACATCTGAATTGATTTGATTTAAACTCTACGCTGGTTCAACTGTTATGGTCATATTGCGGCGACTGGAGCACCTACTATGGATTCCTGATATTTCTCGCACTCGTACTACCAAAAAATACAAACAGACCCTCCTGCTGTTCTCTCACATAGATGATTAACACCCATTGGTGAGAGACAAATGACTTTTGTCAAATGTCAGAATGACTACATGCCAAGTCAGGTTCGAAGTCACGACCCCTTGATTGTTAGACCCCGACGTTACCAACTAAGCTATCCGGTCTCGGAGCAGCTGTATTGGTTCTTAATCGTATGCACAGTAGCCGCACAGTATGTTCATGGATCGAACTACTACCGATGTATATTTGTGTGGAAAGGTTAAATGGTTTTAAAAGGTTTCTGACCGAAAATCACTTGTCCCTCATCGTTGTGAGTTCGAAGCCTACCAGAGTTATGTATGTGTGTCTGCCATACGCACTTTCCTACCTGGTGGTTGCATATCGTCGGTGTAAATGCAAAATCTCGTATGTCGATTTGTGCGATTTTCAAAGTTCCAAGTTTACACAATTCTCGCAGGTTTTGAGATATTTTTACTAATCAATATTAATGACGCATTATTCGTGAACAATATGTCCAAATTGCAAGTAAAACATTTCAGATTGGGAAAGGTTATTGCTCTTTTTTCCTCCCATTTGGTTTTTGCCAAAAACGAGATACGAGGTTTTGCATTTACAACGACGATATTAGAATGATTATGTTAACATTTAGTCACTTTAAATAGCGAGATAGTTATCTAGGCTTCTCAATCTGATTAAAATCCTGTGTTGACTTGACAGTAAATCTGACAGGCACCAGCAGGGGGTTATCTTCTATGAACCTTTTTCTGACCAATCAGATGTCGCAATTGGAAAAAAGATGTAAGATATGAAAAAAATAATTTATCGAATATAGAATTTCATTAAATTATATCTAGATTAAAACAAATATGAGAAAACTTCTACAATAAGATTTATAACACAACATCAAATTGAGAAACAGAGAAAAGATTCTTGACAGAATTTCACGAAGTTCTTAATGAAGTTTCGTCCAATTTGGTGCAAGAGTTGTGGAGATTTTGCTTCGGGCAGACTTAAAGATCTAGACGCAATGTTATTATACATTTAGTCCCCTTTTCACATGACAGGATTTTTGTACATGAATCATTAATTACATAAGCTACAGAACATCTCATTCATCACTGAAGACCAAATTTTCATTAAATAATGTTCATTGAATGAAGAGAAATTAGAGAAACACTAATTTCTATATTAATGCCCCGTTTTCTGTGACACAGCCTCAATTTGATAAAAAAAAAACAACAACAAAAAACACACACACACAAAAAAAAATAAAAATAAAACGAGAACACAGACTCAAAAGGTATTCAGGGATTACATGTGAAGTTTCATTGAATTTGGCCTAAAGTTTGCTGACATCTGATTGTATATAAACGGACGGACAGAGAGACGGACGGAATGACGGACGGACGAACGAACGGAATGATAGCATGGCGACTAAATGCTCCCCGAAACTTTTTTCGAGGAGCATAACAAACACGGATGTGATTTGAAACGATATGTATACATGTAGTCTATGTTAATTTATCAATAAACTAGGTGGGGGTCAGTATTTTATAGATAAAATCAGGGGGGTCGTTATTTTACATGGGGGTCAGTATTTTATAGAAAGGGGTCAGTATTCTATATAGTAAAGTGACCGGGGGGTCAGTATTCTATGGGGGTCACTTTACTACGTTACACCGGCTAGTTAATGTGACGTCTATACATAGCCACGCCCCCGTCGCCAATGAACCGCTAACGAACACTAAAGCCGTGTGCGATTTAGGCCGGTAGAGCTCTTCTGGAAGAGTCTGGTTCCCGCCTCTGATACAAGTACGTTGTAGAAAAGATATAACGTAGTGTATCAGAGGCGGGAACCAGACTAGCTCTACCTCTTCCAGAAGACCACTTCTGGCCTAAATCGCACGCGGCTTAAGTCAGACGGAGTCTGTATAGAAAATTCTACATGATATAAACATTCCATGCGCTGCGCGCATTTGAATTTTTATTTCACGTAGAATCTACTATACAACCTCTATCTAATACATAGGGGACATCTACAGATCCCGGCTCATTTATATGTGACCCGTCACGCTAAAAGGGACCTTATCCGAACTCCAAAATCCAAATTTTGACAAACTTGTCAGACCTTGTCAGACAAAAAATGAACATATTACAGTAAGATAGGGAAACATTCTGGATTTAGAATTTACATAAAAGTGAAAAGTGTCGGCCCTAGTTTGGCTGCGCGGACAGCGCAGACTGACTTGGGTCGAAATTTTTCACACTACCTATAAGGTCCCTTTTAGCGTGACGGGTCACATATAATTCTTTTTTACAGCTATTTTGCAGATACACGTGACATTGCATTGAACCACTATCGTTTGTTAAGAACAGGGAGACTTAACAAAACAAGGGTTGACGATTTGACCAGGATCAAAGACAATAGGGTTTACAAGCTCTTTAAAACACTGGAAGGAGATATTGACAGAATAAGAAATATTTATGGGCTTTAAAGTGACATTTCACATTAATTTCTAGCTCGACTTTTCGAAGAAAATGAGAGCTTATACTGTCACCCGGGCGTCGGCGTTGCAACCAAGGTTAAAGTTTTTTCAAACTTCAATAACTTCCATACTATCAAAGGGATTCAGCCCAAACTTGGAATACTTATTCACCATCACACCCTCTACCTTACTACCAGGGCCCATGACCCTTGCTCCACGATATTTGGAGTTATGCCCCATTTATACTAAGCAACTTAGAAAGTCGAGCGCGCTGTCTTCGGACAGCTCTTGATACATAAATTTTACTTTTATTCTATCTGAAAAAGCATCTTTTATTATGAAAATTCTGAAAATTTCATGCCCAAATATTGAACCGCGTACGAGAAATATATATTTTTGTGCCTAGATTAAACAAATTGTTGTGGACAATAGTTCAGATTTATATATACTTAGCAAAAAAAGAAACTTTACATGGTTTTTTGATGACTGTAGCGTTGCTTTGAAGCACTATAGAATACATATGTTATAGTTAAATGAAACTTGAAAGTAATGTCCTTAATTTTGAGAAAGGGTCGGGACCATTGGTGTGAAAGATAAAGGTCAACTTGAAGGTCAAAAGAGAGAGGGGTCAATTTCAAAAATCACAAAAATGACGAAAGACCTTTAAGTGATTTTTGAGTATCATTTCTGAATGTGTAGACGCAAACCATTATTTCAATAACGTGTGTGACCACCATTTGCCAAAATACAGGATGCTAATCTCGTTATTGAATTTGTGAGCCGCCGAATGACCTGATTTGGTAAGTTCTGCCATTTCAAAAAAGGGCATGTCTTAAGTCATTCACGTCGTTTATTTGGTGGTTATTGCGAAACGGACGCTCCAGCTCATCCCACATTTGCTCAATAGGGTTTTGGTCGGGCGAAAGCGCCGGCCACTCTAAGACGCTGACACCGTTCTGGACCAAACGCTGCACGTTACATGAGCTGTGTGTGGTCTCGCGTGGTCTCCAGGGCCTAGATTATGCACGAAAGGGAGGAAAGTATTCCTCAGAATATTCACATACCCTACTGCATTCAGATTACCCTGAACAATGACTTTATCTATTCGTTGGTTGTCCATTATACCCGCCCAAACCATGACCTTGCCACCACCAAATCTGTCTCGTTCTTGCACGCAACATTGGTCAAATCGCTCGTTCCCGCGCTTGTAAACCCTCATCCTGTCGTCCGCAAAGCTCATCCTAAAGCGTGACTCGTCCGTAAAAATCACATTTCGCATTTGAGCTCTTGTCCAGTGCCTGAGACGACGAGCCCAGACTAAGCGAGCGTGTCTGTGGCGGGCAGTGATGATTTGTCCCGTACAAGATCGCCGCGCTCGAATGTCAACTCTGTTTTGTCTAAGACGATTACGTATGGTCTGGGTCGAGAGTCCTAGCCGTCTAGCAGTTATTGTTGCTTGGATGAATCGGTTACACAGATGCGTTACGGTGATAAAACGGTCCTCTCTATCTGACGTCACTCGAGGCCCACCCGATCTCGGCCTGTCTCTAACTTCTCCGGTAGTTACATACCGAGTCGTTAGGCTATGAATTGTTTGCCTTGAGCATCCAAAATGAAGAGCAACGTTATTCACAGACATACCGGCAATAAGCATACCGACAGCCTGATTTCGGTCATTTTCCGACAACCGTGGCATATTTGTTTTCATAAGAAAATGCAAACAGTTTTGTTTTTTTCGTTTTAGTGATAAAGAGTACGTGTCACTCGATGTCAAAAAGCATTCGAAATGAACTCGGGATTGCTAAACACGAGTAGGGTGATGAAAACCGGAAATGAAAAGCGTGCAAGCCCGTGCGCTGTAAAACATCAAAATTTTGTGTGCCTGTATATTCTCTATTCTTCGCCACATAAGTACATATCGATTTAACTGACATAAAGAAACGTTTAAGCCATTTAAAAAGGCAATAAAAGATGTAAAGTTTCTTTTTTTGCTAAGTATAGCATTTGTCATTTCTGTCTCAACGTATTTTTCGCTTATAAATAACAGCTTTAAAAATGATAGCATTTCTACGCATTAGAATAAGCAATCTTTGCATCAAGACATACTTTCAGAAAATGAAATAAATGTGAAATATCACTTTAAGCCATACTCAGTCTACAGACGGCAATTTGTTAGGCTGGTATAAATTGAAAGGAGTTAAGTGACATTTCAGAATTTTTTCTCATAAATTTCACTTTCGTTTTTATCTAAGAGAGCATATTTTATTATGAAATATCTGAAATTTTCAAGCCAAAATATTGCGCCGCTTACGAGAAATATATAATGTTGTGTTAAAATTTAACAAACTGTTGTCCACAACAGTTTAGATCAACAACCTCAAAAACTGATAGCATTTATACCCATTAGAATAACCAATCTTGGCATCAAGGTAAACTTAAAAAAAATGAAATGGGGATGAATTGTCCCTTTAAAGAGACGTCACATTCCAATTTTATTTTCTAAAAGTATGTATTGATGCCAATAGGGTTATTCTATTGCGTATAAACGTTTTATTTTTTAAGTTGTTGCTTATAAGCGAAAACACACCTTTAAATTTGAGACAGAAATGACAAATTTCATATACATCTGAACTGATGTTGCATACATAAGTTTCTTTAATTTTAGCACAAAAATATATATTTCTCGTAAACTATGGCTTGAATTTTTCAGAATGTTCATAAGAATATATTTTCTTTTAGATAAAAATAAAAGTAAAATTTACGCAAAAATATCTTATCTGTGAAATGTCTATTTAAACACAGACAATATTAAAATGTTGGTTGCTTGGTCTTCGTTTGTCGTTATGTTTTGTAACCATTCTAGTATTAACCCATTACCTCACATTGTCTCTTTTTGACTCCCCTCAAGTAAAAGGCTTTGGGAAACATTGTGGAAAAATGAAGAAATTGCTTGGGACATTTCCCGCAATGTTTTCAACACAAAAATACCAAAAAATTGTAAAATTTCATTCACATGAAATTGTTGTCTGCAACATCTTTGAATTTGAAAAAGCCTAAAATTTGTTAATTGGTAATGGGTTAAACATCTTTATTTCTTGCAACTCCCGGGCCGTATTTCGTTATGGCCGCGATCGTTCGTGCGTCCGCCTGTCCGACCGTTAGTAATTCCTTGCGTGCGAAATGTTCCTACAGTTTTGGAATTTGATCAAACTTGTCGCAATGAACCTCCACGGTGTCGAGTTGAGCACACCGCTTACGGAATTAAGTTTCTTCTTTTTGTTTTTGATTTATCTGTCTTTGAATAAAAATGCCCATTTTCTTGTTTGGGCAACTGCTCCCACAGTTTCAATCCGATTTTAATCAAACTTACCACTATGAATCCCCATGGTGTTTTACTGCAGCTTCCGGTAAAACATAACGTCACGTCACGTTAATGCTATACACGAATTTACTGATATTGGTTATGCATACCCTCATTTTGCGACCCCCTAAGTGTTGAAATGCGTTCAAGAAGTTAACGAATGATTGACGGGTGCAGTTCATTAGCACAGATACATAAAATTTCACCCTAGCTATCTCATCATGCTTAACGTCCTGTTTTTGTCGGCGTTGGATTACTTACCTTTTCCTAGTAACTGGAATACAACTCTGGCATTTTGTGTGGCGACCAACAGAGATCAAATATGCGAAAAATAATGTCGCTATTTACAACACCATTGTGTGGGTGAGGTATTTTGGTAATTTTAACGATATGCACGTGCAGATTGCTGTAACGTCGATGAAACGGATGTGTTCATTTAGAATATCAAAAACTAAATGTGGAAACACATGGTCGTAAAAATATCATAAATATGCCTTGAAATTAAGGAAATATAATTATTCTAAAACTGTAAAGTTACTTTTGCCTTTGAGTACAAATATTGGTACGAGAAGCATGTGCAGAATACAAAGTCACACTGCTTATGGGAACTATCGACTCTGTTTGACAATTTGTGATTGCTGGCTAGTGGTAATTATTCCTTGTCACAATTACTCATTGCATATTCGTCAGGTTCAGGCCAATATTTACAGACTATACCACCCTTACAACCCGGGGGGCCGCGGTCTTAGCGCAGTTGGTAGCGCATCTGACCCTCAATCGAGAGGTCCCGGGTTCGATACCCGGCCGCGGCTAATACCCTTTCTGACAAATTTGTCACCCACCAATGGGTTTGAAATCGTTAACCTAAGTGGGCGAGTAGCTGGGGGCTCGGTAAGGGTGTTGTGGTAGTACAGGTTTGAGAAACGACAGGAATCCATGGGTAGGTGCTCCAGCCGCCGCAATATGACCCTGGTAGTTGAAAACGGCGTAAAACCCCAATAAACTCAAACCTTACAACCCGGATTTGGGTCACATAGGGTCATGGATTTTGTTAATTAGTGTAGACTATTTGTATTAGCCTCAAGAACCGAGTTCTTGTCAGATATAGCTCACGATAAATAACCTGGCAGAGCATCCCTAGAATCAAAATTGAAATTTAACACAAAAAAAACATTGAGACAAAAGGAGAAAATGCTGATCATCAGCATTTTCTTATTTTGTCTCAATGTTTTCCCAAAGTCTTTTTATTAGGGACATCAAAACCAGGTCGTATTTGGGAAAGGACTTTAAAAGTAAGATGGCAAATCATTTGATATTAATTAGCGTGCCACATTCAAAAGAGTTCTAAAGTTTTCTTACAGGTGACATCGACCAGACGAGTAAAGTAACATTTCACAATTATTTTTACATAAATTTTAACTTTAGTCTATCTGAAAGAGTATCTTTTCTTATGAAAATTTCAAGTCAAAATATTGGACCATTTATGAGAAATATATATTTTTGTGCTAAAATTAAGATAATTGTTTTGGACAACAGTTCAGATTTATATAGAACTGGCCATTTCTGTCTCAACTTTCACAGGCGGCAATCACGTGACTTTGTAATGATATATTTTCCTCACTTATGTAAATAAAAACACTCGGTAAGAACACATTTTCTCAAATCTTAAATCCAATACTTAACTCTCAGTATTGAGATACGCACCATTCGATGCGTCGTAATCTCCGGTTTATTTTGATACCAAGATCTTCCCTCAAATCCACGTCAAAGCTGAGAACATTCGTGCAAAGTGCAAATATTTCTTAAGAAAATATATCACGGCATTTAAAATATTTTGCACGAATGTTCTCTGCTTTGACAGGGTTTTGAGGGAAGATCTCGGTTTCAAAATAGACCAGAGAGTATGACGTATCGAGTGGCAGGTATCTCAATATTGAGTGTTAAGTATTTAATTCAAAATTTGAGAAAATGAGTTCTTACCGAGTGTTTTTGTTTACATGAGTGAGGAAAATATATCATAACAAAGTCACGTGATTGCCGCCTGTGACTTTAAATGCGTATTTTTCGCTCATAAATAACAACTTCAATAAACGGATAGCATTTCTACGCATTAAAATAAACAATCTTTGCATCGAGACATACTTTTAAAAAATGATATAATTGTGAAATGTCACTTTTAAAGCATTGATAGACAAATACATTTTTTACTTTCTTCTCGATATTTATGAACCTTTTTTTCAAACGGATAGATCTATTTTAACCCTTTCCCAAACAAGACCTGGTTTTGACGTCCCTAATAGAAAAGGCTTGGGAAAACATTGAAACAAAAGAAGAAACTGCTCATAACCAGCAGTTTCTCCTTTTGTCTCAATATTTTCTATGCCATACTTTACACTAATCCTATCTTTAATAACATCCATTTTGTCATTTGTTGCAGTTTTTAAGCGGATCACCCTAAAAGTTTGCTGTTCGAGAAAGGTTAAAACAGAAACAGCCAAAAACAAGGGTAAACACGCATTCAATAATCCTTTCCAAAACATTGACTCCTTTCACGACCCATGTGATATACCACGGTGGATAATCACGTGATACAATATTTTCAGATTTTCAGAAAATATTCAATAATTTTGTAATTGATGGAATTCTGCTAATTTGAATTCGGTTTAAAGCAGAGAAGGTGGACAGACGTCACGCATTAGATGGACGTTTTTTTTTTTTTTTTTTTTTTTTTTTTTTTTTTTTTTTTTTTTTTTTTTTTTTTGAAAAATCAACTGATTAAAAGGTTATTGAAGATAAACAAAAATTTTGGTTTATCTTCAATACCTTTTTTATCAATTGATTTTTCAAAAATCTAACACGTCCAGCTTATTCTTGGTATTTTCCCACCTTCTCTGCTTCAAACCAAATTCAAATTGGTCAAGTATTAAAAAAGATATTGAAGATTATCGGAAATTCTGAGTCACGTGATTATACACCGTGTATACGTTTAGAAAGTCTCTCAGGAAAATAAGAAAATACTGATGACCTGTATTTACTTCGTTTGAGGTTTTCTGTGCTATAACACGAATATTTTTTCAGCAAGATAGCATTTTCTTGCCGTTTGCAACTCCTTCTAATTTAAATACATGTACCAGCCTAAAATATCATCGCTTTTCAACGAAAACCTTGTAACTGCAGCTTAAAACAAGCTGCATTTACGAGGTTCTTGTTGAAAACCGACGCTATAATCGTTTGAGCATGGGTTTACCACAGTCTATATATCTTTCTTATTCTATCAATATTTCCTTCCAATGTTTTAAATAGCCTGTACACCCTCGTGTCTTTGATCCTGGTCATATCATCAAACTTTGTAGTTTTGTTCAGCCATTCTGTTTTGAACGAACGATAGTGGTACAAGGCAATGTCGCTTGTATTTGCAAAATAACTGTAAAAAGAACAAATCGTCGCTTTTCTACGAAATCCTCGTATCTGCAGCTTAAAACAAGCTGCAGATACGAGGTTTTCGAAGAAAAGCAGCGAAATGTAGATGAGTCGGGACATGACAAGAAATAATCTGATTAGAATCCGGTGTTATTTTACCGTAACATCTTACAGGCACTGGTAAGGGGGTCATATTCAATGATATTTTGTTTTAACCAACCAAATATACGGTTTCAAGATTCTGGGATCAATTATGAATTTAAAACTAGGACTTCATGTTTTATTGTTGGCGCAAGATCGTATGACACATGTCCAAGTGTAAACAAAACAGATTTGATTTCTATAAAATATGAATTAATTCTTTATAAGTATTGACGTAGACATGTTGAAAATTTAGGTACAGAGATATAGCGGCCTGTTCACTGTTCCAAGTTTTCTGCGTTTTATCGAACAATGTTTTATTTACATTTGAACAAAACGTAAACATGTGCCATACGATCTTGCGCCAACACACATTTGTAATGGATAATCATTTGTAACAAGATATTTAATTAATACCGGGGTCAATGGAATTGACCACGGCTTACGGTATTGTGGGCGTATAGATTTCAGTGGTTGTTACATTGTGTTTTTGGGACGAGTTGCACGAGTCTCGTTCTGAATTTTTACGGTTTTCGGACACCCTCGGTTGCCCTTTTGCCAGGCTTTATCCAAGATGCTGAGATTGTAAATTGGTTTAGTGTAAAATTACATCCGTTATCTGAATCTCCGTATCAACAAACTATACCAGTTTAGTGAACCAGTCAACTCTTTTATTTGTGATGTCATAGCCCATATGACGTCACGTCATTTTTTCTGCGTTCCCACGACGTTGACGTTCCCGCGCATTATCAGAACGTCAAGCGACGTTATTTTGCGGGTCCTTTTGCAAAGAAATGGTACTGTTAAAAACAAAACCTTTTAGAAGGAAACATTGGGAGAAATGTAAGCAAAACTACTTATTTTAGAACAGTTGATGAAAGAATGTCTAAAAGCAAACTATACATAGATTTTCTACAGGTATGAGGTACTATATAGATTACAAAGAAGCTGTTGATAAAGATAGGACCTGTATAATTACTAAATAGAAAAGAAAGTATTGCGACAAAGGGAGATGTTTGTTTTTGGCAATTCATTTTGTCTCCACGTTTTCTTAAGCTTACTTCGCTAGGGTCTTCAAAATTTGATTTGTAAAGGTTAAATCTTTGCAAAGTGGCTGGAGTATAGACTGGTCCAATTTTACCCTTTCCCGAACGACAAATTTTATGGTTATCCTATTTGAAAGTTGCCGTTGATGACAAAATGCTTGTTTAGGACCTATACAGATGTGATTTGTGTGCAGTAGGCCTACGCCCCTTTCAACTGATATGGTAATATCGCTGAGGCTGGAGCTCCTAACCGTAGATTAGGCTCCTATCGATATTTTCTCACCAGTAGAGCCACAATATCAAATCTGATCATCCAGCTCCTCTTACTTCTAAGATGATTCACATCCATTGGTTAAAGATTTATGACTTATGTAAGTTGTCAGCGAGTATATTAGCCGACTCTGGGTTCGAAATCGCGGCCCATGGATGGAAAGACTCCGCCGTCACCGACTGGGCTATCTGGGCTCGGCACTTCTATCGTTGAACTTAGATCACTTAACAATTTCTTACAAATTCAAAAGCGTAATTCTCATGCTTTGCTATTTTTATTGTTTTTTTTTTTTTTTTTTTTTTTTTTTTGAAGAAAAAAATCAATAACGGCTGTTGACCCCGGTCAGAGGTTTTGCCTTTTTTCATATTAAGAGTAAAATAGCCGATTGTGGTTTTCCCATGGTCACTGATGATGACCCTAACTGGTGCCTGTCGGATGTTACTTATGAAATAATAACAAGTTTAGCGGTCTTTATTGCACAAATAAAACCCGATGTGCGACGGACTACATGTGTAGGTAAAAACCGAGGCGCAAAGCGCCGAGGTATTTGCCATAACATGTAGTCCAGAGCACAGAGGTTTTTATTGCACAATAAAGACCGCTTAACTTGTTATTATCTCCATTATAACACTCAAAACAACAAAACGCACATTCGAAATGTGTTATTTTGTGGAAAATCTACCATGAACTAGTTTTCGGCGTAGGAAACGAATTGGCGGTCAAGTGACGTCATTGATGACGTCATTTGACGTTACCTTGACGCTACGCGACGTTTTGGCGCATAGACAAAGCATAATTACATAGAGTCATTATTGGTCAAATAAAACCCTATGCAGTTCTTCTTTCGCTATATATGGAATTTACGGTAGAGTGTTATAATGTAAGATAACGCCGGGTTTTTTTTTTATAAATCTGGAAAAAGGTAGGTCTTATGGCTATCTAGACGTGGATAAGGTACAGCATGTGCACACACACAGTCTGATCAGGATACATGTTTTTCTCTCATAGAAGATTGAGGGTTTTAGACTAATAGTTTGATGTTTTATCGGGGTTGAAAAAATAGCTTTCCGAAAATTCTCAATCTTTCCACAAATTTTAGTACGTCAGGCACTTAGTAACAATGGCGGCCTCCTGTGTGGTGATTTCGTTGAAATCACCACTCAGGAGGCCGCCATTGTTACTAAATGCCTGACCCAAAATAAAGCAGCATTAGGGGTAGGTAAACCAGACTAGACATACCGTTTGGATTTCGTAATAATTCGATGTGTTCGCAAAGCTCCTATTTCTATTCTGCTTGGAATAACAACATGCTTCACTCTATCGTGCGTTTCTTCGGTCCGTGAAAAGTACTTTCCAACTGAAAATGGCGATTTCTCCTCTTCTTCTTCCCAGTTTTTGACGAATATGTAAGTCTCAAAAGAGAACTCGGCTGCTTTTGGTTTTCTATTAAACAGTCTGTCCTAAAAGGAAAATAATAAACAGTAGCTTTTCTTCAAAAACTTTGTGACTTAAGCTTGTTTCAGCTGATTTACATTATGTCGTAGTTGGTTCTTGTCACTGGTGGTGAACTCGGCAAAGCAAGGAACGTTTTTTCGCGATCATAGTATTCCGTCGGTGTTGTTATAAAATATCGTAACTACGGCTTCGACAAAGCCGTAGTTACGAGATTTTACAACAACACAGACAGTTTGTCAATACATATCGGTATACCCGGTCTATTTTTAGAACAAATTCATTGTTATCAGAAAAACTATCCAATCAGATCTTTAAACTCACATTTAAACGCAAAATACATGTATATGTACCTTGTAGTAGCGAAAAACGACTCTCGCTTTGGCCGAGTTCACCACCAGTCCTTGTGGCTTACTGGGCTCAGTGAGAACACTGCGTACCCTTAGTATCAGTGTTATAAATAATGATATGGTTCTCAGATCATTCTGTTAGCAATTGAGTTTTATTGGTCCACCTCGTTCTTTTAATGTCTGCTTACAGAATTTGATCTTGATCCGTCATGCTAAAAGGGGCCTTACTGTAAGCGTGAAAAGTAACGACCCTAGCCAGTCTGTGCAGTCCGCGCAGCCTTCTCGCGCTAAAATAATTTTCGCAATCTAGAATTTTTATATCCTATTTTATCTTTTATTCATTTTCCAAAATACGACAGCTGGTTGACCTCTGGTGAGCCTGATACGATTCTTGAAGTTTAATGGGCTTCTCATAATGTCCGTTTAGGCATGACAGGTTGCATATATTTATAAAAATAAATAAATTACTTACGAAAACATCTCTAAATGACTCATTTGAGTGGGTTGGGATCAGATACTCATCCGCATCTATGAAAACTAAATAATCATAGCCACGTAAACGAACTTGGCCGTCTAACATCGAAACTCCCCTATAGTTAAACGCTGGATTAGCTTCACCGTGGAATGAATAATCTGTAACATAAACTGTTTATAAAGGACACGTGTCGCCGCTTTTCTACGAAACCCTCGTAACTGCAGCTTGAAACAAACTGCAGTTACGAGTTTTTCGTAGAAAAGCGACGATGTGTAGATTGGAAAGGGAGAAATACCATGTGCTGTGACACGAAGAGCATTGTATGACAAGGACAATATTCATGTCGATTAGCATATTTTTTTCTTATTCTCTCATAATGCTTTTGAAAGCTTGATTATTCAAGAAATGCCAATCCGTATTCCTGCCTTAATAATTTCAGAAAATATGATATTATTTCAACTTTTCACAAATAAGATCCGGTTTTGATGTATCTAAAAGAAAAGGATTGAGAAAACATTGATACACAAAGAATTAAATGATGATAACCAGCATTATTCTTTTCTGCTTTCTGCCCACCAACCATTTTAAACGTAAAATATTTCCCTCTGTTATTTTGAATGCTTCAAACACACTTTGAAAAAGCTCGTTTAAATATGTTATAATTTTATGTTCCCTTAATTCAACTGTTAACTCATATTTACTCTATCTGACTTTGGGATGAAGGAATTTTCACACTTCGGAAAGGCATGAACGAAAATGAAAACAAAAGCGAAACAACAACAACAACAACAACAACAACAACAACAACAACACAGAAAATTGTAAGTTTCACCTTGGTCAGAAAGTGGCATAGGATAGTGAAGAGCATCAAAAAGACCCATCCGCTGATAATGGCCGAGTACAACTCTTGCTTTCTCATTCAAATCATCTGTCACATAGCCTAAAACTTTGTTGACACCCAGTGACCGGTGGATTTCAAACCAGGCAAGTAGGTCGAGGTAGCTCAATTGACCAAATAGAACCTGAAAAGTAAAAGAGACTGAGGTAAATGAGCTAATCGAAAGTAGGCCTACAAGCAGGCTAAACATATAATTGAGCCAGGATCTGGAAAAAACGTCCCTTATAACATCTGAGACAGCTGTGGTTCAAGATAAGCCTGTGTCTTTGTGCAGTCTGACCTGGATCAAATACAAGGTTTTTCCCGTATGGTTGATAAAGACCATGACGAAGCTATTTGAGAACAACATGGTTCCTGATCAGACTGCGTTTATACGCAGGCTGATCTGGAACCATGTTGGGCTCAAAAGCCTTAAGGGACCTTTTCCACATCCTGGCTCTTATATTTTTACACAAAACAATCGTATCATTTGGTCAGCATACTCGAAAACATTGTTTCTATCCATCGACAATTGGCCCCATGTTCATTTAGACCTCCATATCAAGCAGGTATCTTTTTCGTGAACGGGAATCGCGTGAAACAACAACAACAAAAGGAAATATTCATTAATTTAGCTAACACGTGACCGATTTGAGATTGGTCTGAAGCAAAGAAGTTGTTAATATATGATGGACTTTCTGGTTGTGGTGACTATTTGGATCGGTCGAATGTCGGATACTTTTAATCTATCCAATCAAATCTTGTTATATATCGTTTCAGTGATTAAGGACCTCTATGGATAAGGCGAGAAATCTCCCTAAAAGGCTCAGCTGGATGTGTCAATTTTCAAAACTGACAAATTGAGAATCAAAATTAAGCTTTATGGTTAGGTAGATAAATAAATGAAATGGATACAGATTTTAATATGTCATTAAAAACTTCTATAGGTGCACATAACTCTTGATTTTTGTACCCACCTAAATGGTTTCATTTTTCTTACACTATCGGTATTCATAGAAGTAAAATGAAGTTTCTTTCTGTATTATTTGCAATTTATTTTCTATATTCACAAGGATAGATGGTGTTGACATCATATGATAGCTTTGGTTTTGTCCGTATTGCGCATGCGCATCATTTAAACAACTTCACAGGCCCGTAGGAACAGGGGGGCTAGGGGGGGGGGCTAAGCCCCCCCCCCCCAATGTTGGCCAAAAATACCGAATTTTCTTAATTTTACACTGAAAATTTTGGGAAAATCAAAATTAGCCCCCCCCCCCCCCAATATTCAGGACAAGGGCTTTAGCCTCCCCAATATGAAATTGCTTCCTACGGGCCTGCTTCAAAAGCGCACTTTCCCGCCAAAAACCGAGGAAAAGCTACCTTCCCTTGGCTGGCGAACATCGTTCCACCCCATGACCCAGCTTCCCATTGACATGTATTGTGTAACTTGTCCATAGGCTTCCCCCGTAAAAAGGATTTCCTGGGTCACGGGGTGGAACATACTTTTATACTAAAAATAGTACTCATATACCAATTGCCATATTTTTGGCAAGAAAATTTCGCCTTTAAACTCGTTTAAATGATGCGCATGCACATTAAAAACAAAACGAAAACTGGTTTATGATTTCAACACCAATTGTCCTTACATTTACAGAAAAATTCTTGTTGATAAAACAATAGAAAACTTAATTCTGGTTAAATGAATACCGGTGGGGTAGGAAAATGTAATTTTAGGGATAGGTACGGAAACCAGTTATCTGTACATGTCGAATCGTTTTGATTGTACAAAATCATTTTCATATGATTTAGGTATACATCTAACAATACAGCTTGAAATAATTATCAATTTGCATGTTTTGAAAATTGACTTTTCCATTTGAGCCTTTTAGGGAGATTTCTCGCCTTATCCATAGAGGTCCTTTATACGTGCTTCTCTACAAATATGATGTCCCAATGACCTATTTTTTTAAGGCGCATTCCCATTGCCGACCAAATCAACTCGATTAAGCTCGATCAAGCGATCGAATACTGATCGAGCTTGATCGAGTGATCGGGACGATCGAGCGTGTTCGGCAAAAAATATCGGAAATTAATCAACAAGAAATAAAGAAGAAGTCGTGTAAATACATTTGATCGAGTTTAATCGGGTTTGATCGGGGAGTTAGGCGATCGAGTTGATCGAGTTGATTTGGTCGGCAATGGGAACGCGGCCTTACAGAATGTCGAAAGCGTACGACTACATTATTTGGTAAGCAAAAGCGTTCATTGAAGATGGCCCATAATCGGTGCCTGTCAGATGTTACTGTGATACTCTATGTAGTTTTGAATTTAAGAAGCATCGCATGTTCTATCGTGGTTTATCGTTATTAACCAACGTTCTGAGTTAGGCCTCATGATAAATAATCTACGAAGGCAACTGTTATCACATCTTCCATACCTTAAGAAATAAAGCTATTCCACTCCGCTTATATGTGAACTCTATATCCACAAAATTGTTTAATGTTCTCTCACAAGTCTGTACGACTACGCCATCAATGGAATATATAGCTACTTTCGAAGGAGCTCCAAAACTACTATGATTTCCACTAATATGGCACAGGAATTGTATAGCACCGTATCTAACAAAAGTGTTATTAAAACCACCCCATATCTGCTTGGACGTGCCTTTATAATTAACTATATATTCTGAGTTATGAATAACACAGCATCCAAAACAAAGATTCTTCTTTTCCTCAATCCATCCCTGTGCAACTATGATGTCCCAGGCTGTGTTTGGAGATGAATTTGTTGCAAGTGCGCTATAGAGTATCAATTGGCCTGTGTTGAAGTTTGAGATTTTGACTTCAATAGGTTGTAGAGATAATGTCGATTTGTTGATTTCTGACAACACTTTGGTAACCTGAAGAATCAACATTTGAATTGATTGACTGATTGATAGATTTATTGAACGAATGAATGAAAGAATAAATAAATAAATAAATGAATGAACGAATCTCTTTCGGAATGTAGTCTTTTAAGTTTAGAATTGTTGAGAAATTGAAGATTACCTTTTTCCACTATTTTACAGAAATTCCTCTAATGCCGGTTGTTTCCACTACGTGCATAGTCCTATATCTCAATACTCTCTTAAGAACAGAGCACATTCTCTCTTCATTCCATTATGATGTAATGATGCTTTGTTCCCGCGGGGTCATTTCACGTCTAATCTCGAGGCCTTGGCGGGATTTCGGTATCCAATCGTTGGCTTTACACAACAAAACAATTTAAAAAACTGATACAAACTTTCATTGGCTGACGCTTCAAATTACCGGCTTCAGCCAAAAATAGAAGCGACGTAATGTATACGTAATCAAACAAGATAAAGCTGAATGATTTTGATTCGATAATTCAAATGTTACCGGCTTCAGCCAAAAATAGAAGCGACGTAATGTATACGTAATGATCATGCAAGATAAAACTGAAGGATTTTGATTCGATAATTCAAATGATGTGCTATAATTAGATTATGACGACCAAATAGGCTGTTTGTGTACCAAAAACGGCAGAGGTCATATTTGATGGTTATTCAATAGACCTCGGCTTTGGAGAGTAATATCTCAAGTGATTTTACGTGTTGTTGTTTTTTTGTTTGTTTGTTTGGTGTGTGTGTGTGTGTGTGTGTTTTTTTTTTTTTTTTTTTTTTTTTGGGGGGGGGGGGGTAATTCTTTCACAAACAGAAAGACAATGACTGTTTCAATTTGAAAGTTGAATCAGGAGACAAAATCAATATCGGTAATGCAATAATTTGAATACATTATAAAAGACAATGTGGGAGTTAATGCATTTTTTCTTTCGTCAATGATCCCCAAGCCATTTCCAACAAGGAATACGTTGTTTTAGAAAGGGTTAAAGTTTGAAAAATAGATATTGGATTAGATTGCGAAACCTGGAAACTTACACCTTTGATGTTTCTACGAAAATCCCCCAAACGTTTTCCTCTCACTATATCCCAATATGTTAACACGAATAATTGCAGAAATAAAACTATTGTTACAACAATTGTAGATTTAACAAATTTTCTGTATGCCTTCATTCTATATAGTAAATCAATTTATGCATATTGTCGCTTTTCAACGAAAATCTCGTAACTGCAGCTTAAAACAAGCTGCAGTTACGATGTTTTCGTTGAAAAGCGATGATAATATATTGTTTCAAACATTTGAATTGTTTACAACTTATTATGCAGGCTCGTAGGAAGAAATATTTCAGATAAGGGGGGGGGGGTATTTCACAGGTGGAAGGGGTGGGGAATATCCATCGATAATCGTAACAAGTAAGAAGAGGCCCCAGAAAGAGGGTCTGTACAGCTGCCCACAAGCCATGCTCCTAATTGTCATTTATGAAAAATATAAAGACAGAAGAAAATACCGCTAATTCTTCTTAGTGGTATTAAAATTTTTCTTTGATTCTCAAATCGATGCTTTTCAGCATTAACTTCGTAACTGCAGCTTGTTTTATGCTACAGTTACAAGGTTTTCGTTGAATAAACGACGAAATGTTCTATTTAGTTCGTATCGTGCCCATTTCACTTTGAATCCTGTGTTTTAATAAAAGAGGACCATGATGGTCCTTAATCGCTCACCTGAAACAAAATGGCATCAGCCATAGTCTTGTTTGAATTCATTAATATCTTTCACTCTAAGACTGAAAGCAAACTTATGGTCACCAAACTTGTGTCCAAGTTTTGTCTTAATTGGTCAATATTTGTGGTTGTTAGAGTAATAACAAAGCCAAAAACTTTTTTTCAAATTCAAGAGCAGATAACTCCAAATATGCTGAAATTCAAAATCATCGAAGATCTTCAGGTAAGCAACATTATGTCTAACTTTCTTCTTAATTAGTCAATAATTGTGGTTGTTGTCGTAAAAAGAAAGTTGAAAACGGCAATTTTGTCAAATTCAAGGGCACATAACTCGAAACTTTTTTATCTGAACAAACCTAAATTCTTAATCATTTGAGATCTTATGTTCACAAACATTGTGTCAAAGTTTCTTTTTGATTGGTGAATATTTGTGGTTATTAGATTAATAACAAAGTTGAAAACGGCAATTTTGTAATATTCAAGGGCAGATAACCCGTAACTTATTGATCCGATCAGTCCAAAAATCAATCTCGTCCAAGATCTTATGGACACCAACATTGTGTCAAAATATTATTTTGATTAGTCAATAATTGTATGCTGAGTCAAAAAAGAAAGTGTGCACAGAGAATAACTGAAATTTCTAACGTATTTTTGAATATTGATATTACAATATTGGTATCAAATTAAAGATAATTTAATTGCCTATAAGAGGGTGTCTTTTTAAATTGTGTAAAATGGAATTTTTCTTGTGTTTTCTTACGATATTTGAGATAGGGGTCGATTTCGAAATTCACAGAACTTGCTGACGAACGTAAGAAGATTAAATAATGCAATTTTCTTGGGATTTCTGCTTCAATTTCTATTGTGACATGTCTTGAATGAATGACGGCAAACATCTGCGGTCTCACTGATCGAATATAACGTTTCTTTTAATCGTTTGGAATTTCATTCCGTTCATATTGCAAGACGTGTTCCACGTCCTGCAAAAACTTTAATTGGACACTAAATGTTACGAAACTCATGCTGTACAGATGTTCGGCCCTACACCACACTTAGGACCAATTTTCACGTGTCCCTTTTGATGACGATGTGCTTAATGCAAGAGTAACGTGAGATTAAGTCATCATAATAATGGAACAAACATATGGTCTCAAATCTCTTATGAGCCGTCTCTCTGCCTTCGTCGATTTCAAATGTTGCTTACATATGCTTGCTTTACTGAATTGCCATAAATTGTGTAGTTTTGAAACGTTGACGTTAGGGCGTCAAAGTCATGTAGAGATCGTGTCTAGTCATTGCTGCATTCAGGATATCAGACCGAAGCCTATCAAAAATGTATCCATTGATTTAGAAACATGATTGCAAACGCCTTATTTAAGAATGATGACATTTAAACGTCAACGACACGTTTTACGCCGGTTCAAGACACAGGCAAAACTAATGTGTAAAATTTGCTGTGTTTACTATGACGTAGCATCTTTTGCTATTGAGAATTTTGAAATTTTATGTTTGATTTAGCTTTTGTACACTTTGAATACAGATTTTAGACAATAAAGTTTATTATGAAACGTTTGTTTTGATAACCACGTGCAAAAAGGTGCTGACAGCGTTTTGCGATATGCCAGACAATTTAATCATCCAAAGTTGTTTCTCATGTCAATAGACGTGAGAACGTTGATAGCTTAAGTCTGTGTAGAAGTTTGGTATAATTAATTGCAGTGGTTACGTAGATATTCAAAGTAGAAGTATGCACACTTTCTTTTTTGACTCAGTATAGTTACAAGAGTAAACAAAGTTGAAAACATTCGAAATGGTAATTTTGTCAAACTCAAGGGCACATAACTCATGACTTTTACATCTGATCAAAATGAAAATCGCACTCATCCTAGATCTTATGCTCTTTAATATTGTATAGTTTTGTCTTGATTGGCCTTTAATTGTAAAAGCTAGAGGGTAAACAAAGTTGAAAAAGCGGAAATCAGCAATTTTGTCAAATTCAAGGGCAAATAACTCCGGACTTTCTGGTCCAATCAGACTAAAAATCGAACTCATCTGAGATCTTATAGTTTGCAATTTTGATTGGTCAATATTTCTAGATGCTACAGTCTTAACAAAGTCAAAAGTGGATATTTTGACATTCAAGGGCAGATAACTCCAGACTTCCTGGTCCGATCTTACCCAAAATCAAACTCGTCCGAGAACTTGTGGTTATACATGTTTTGATTAAGCTTGGTCAAGATTGATTAATATTTGTGGATGCTAGATTGTTAACAAGAAAATGTGAACAGACGGACAGGCGGACAAAAAGCGATCGCAATAGCTCACCTTGAGCACTTCGTGCTCAGGTGAGCTAATAACACAATCGGACGTAAGAATTATACTAAAGCTGTTGCATGTTTGTTATTGACGATGCAAACATTTCAGCCGATATCTGGAAAAAGGGCTGATGACTCCCCGTCCTAACTTAATCTTCACCAAATCTCATGAGTTCTTCAAAGATTTAAAATGAATGTTTTCGCATGAAGGTTTGAAGAAACCATTGGATTCTGTGTATAGTGAGTTAGAATCGTGAATAATCCTCTCAAAGGCACTTATGGTACACAAGCAAAACAGACTCGAAGCGGACGATATTACTGTTGGTGAACTAAAACAATTTTCGCTACAACAAGGTATAGATGTTTTGCGCTTAAATGTGAGTTTATAGATTTTTTTCTAATGACAATGACACTGGTGGTGAACTCGGCCAAAGCGATGGACGTTTTTCGCTACAACAAGGTACAGATATTTTGCGTTTAAATGTCAGTTTAAAGATCTGATTGGATAGTTTTTCTAATAAAAATGAATTCGTTCTAAAATAGACCGGGCTTACAGTTTTGTATTGACAAACTGTCGGTGTTGTTATTGTTTGACCAGATTGAACTGAGACTCCTTGCATATTCCGTTAATATTCGGGTCTTTCCGTATTTTCTACATCGGGACTTTAATCTGTATAATTACTGTTATACACCTCGCAGTATCCACCGAATAAAAGTGGTCTAGTGTGTAAGGCGACTCCTCTGTAAACCATATGTCCGTGGTTCGAATCCCAGTAGCGCTTTTGTTTAAATATTTTTACTTTCAACATTTATTTCTTTTTTTTTCAAATGCATGCATACATTTTGTAAACCTCAATCAGTTCACTTGAATCATTTCACTTTAAGTAGTCATTCAAGAAATGTCGAAACCGTTTAGATACAGGTATTTATAAAAACGTGTTTGCTGATGTTGCAACTTTTTTAGACAATTGGGGGACCCAGAAGCCTTTTCCTCGCTTAACCATCAATACAATTGGAGTAAGCAGGGTCAATGTCTTTTTGATTCGAGAGAAGCTGCGAGAGACCAACACATCAGCAACGTTCAAGGGAAGATTGTAAATGATAAATGAACCAATAAAGATTATGATAAAAAAGGGGAATATTTAGTGAACTATAATTATTGTAAAAATAAAAAAAATGAGTATTTCATCAATCAATAAATTAATACATTAATTAAGTATTCCGTTTTATAGGAAAAAAGAAATAAAAAAGCTTAACAAAAGTTTCATCAGTAAAATGCTGGGTTCGATCTTGAGTCTCTGTAAATGAAAGTCCAGCGTCTTTCCACTACGCTAGTTTTTTGTTCAATGAGATCATGCATAAATAAAGTTAACATTTTTCACAGCGCAGGGTATAAACACGCGGAAACTATCGAATACGCCGATGAATGCCGGAATACGCTTACGGAAAACGATGAGTCTCAGGTAAATTTGGTCAAACAATATAAATTCTCGTATTGTTATAATAGATTTACAATTATAATAGATTCACAATTAAACGAGAATAATTTCAGTTGTTTTGATAAATAGTCTGTGATAATCGGTAATCCGTTTGCATTTGAGTATTAAGAATGCCAACAACGCAAATCAGAGAAACAATTCCCTGGTAATGATGAAACTGCTTGTTGGCATATCTGTAGACGCGTCGTATTCATGTGACGTCACGTCAAAAACAACAATAATAAACAACAAAATTGAGATAAATAGCCGATTACAGTGATATTGTACAGAAAGAGTACAAAAAAATAACTCAAATCCTTCGATATATTTGTTTTATAGAAAACGCATCGTTTTGTAAAACCGGCTATATACGTTTTAGTATTCAAACGTCACACTGACGTCAAATTACAAACATACATGCTTACATGCTTATATGAATAGTTTTAGCAATTTTCTGTTCATGATCACACACAATAAAGGTAAAGTCATGAAAATATTATATCAAGAGTCACAACTTATGATTACGTCAAAAGACAGATAACGTCGACGAAAGGTCAATTTTATCTAATACATATATTCACTGTATTACGTTTGCAAAGTGAAAAAAGCCCTTAAACTTTAATTTTTTAATGTTCCATTATGTGATTTCCCTTCGATATTTTTGCTCTGACGCATTAACGTCAACAACGTCATTGTAACGTCGTTATTAATAATCATAAAATTTACATTCAAACATCCTGATGATTAATATTTGTGAAACCAGTACATGAGCATTAAAAAGTTTAAACTTATAAGGTGTGTTTTTCACTTTTCAAGTTTGATTTAGGTTTTTACCGTAATGTGGAATATTTATTCCACCTGACTCTATTTCATTTTATCTATTTGATTTTCCTTTATAAGTTTAAAGTTGTGTGGGAAAATGTAATATACTTTATTTTAAAAGCCGTTTCTCTACTTGTCAGTGCTTTTAAAAAATGTTCATCCTAAAACTATATACTAGTCTAGTAGATTTCGATTATATCAAGGTTGAACTTTCATTTATCTGGCATAAATGAATTGTCGCGTACAGCTATGAATAAGAATAGACCCATCGAGTAACAAGAAATTAGACAAAGATTCTTTAAAAATAAAGTATGATAAAATATACGGTTTACAAAATCGAAAAAATAGATCTCTACTTATAAAGGCACACCACAATTAGCTGAAGTACGGTAGAAGACTGAAAACGTTCATTAATCTGTAAATTGTTCTGGATACAAACAAGCATCTTTGTCCGCTCCTTTTTACCATAATTCAGTACAGACCAGCCCGTTTGACATAAATGTACGCCTTGATGTGCCACACACTGTCTTGATACAACCACACATTACAAGTTCTCAGAGTGCATATCTGTCAAATGTGTAGGAACCTATTAGTGTCCTTCAAATTTCGATTGTGTTACAGATACAGAGTGGTAAGGTTGATCTCTACCTGATTTAACAATACTAGATTTTTGAAGATACTGCAACAAAATCATTGCATAAAATAATGTAATTTCTCTGTTTCAAGGTCATAAAGACACCAGTGCCATGCTTGATATTGCCTTTTCTCTAAGTATGGTCGTGAGTAGTGTTTCATGGCGTTTCTTTGCTCGTTCTCTTGTTCTTGTCTTTTTTGTAGCACCATTGTATTACTATTTGTATAAAGAAGCTTTATTCTTTCTTTGGACATAAGTATCTGTCATCAGACATGCTGAAACGTTGAGCACTTTCAGGGTTTTCCTCACACTGGGACATGAAATCTACACCTTGAAGTAAAATTTCACGGGAATCTTATGTTGGTTCACTGACTAGAGTTCCATCTAGAACTTGACATGATACAATTGCTCCATTGGGAAGATATCCTTGGCTTCTTTGACAGAAAATGTACTCGCCATAATATTTACAATACACAAACTAATGCACAAGCGTGTCAATTTCACCCACAATAACGTACGCAATGCACGTCTTTGTACAACAACCATTTCCTCGAAAATTATTTTGTATACGCCTATAAGAACTAAATACTGTTGTAATTGAATACTAAACGTACAAATAATATAAACTCTATACACAATATTTTGGATCCAATACATGTACACTCGCATGAGGACATTTTCGACTGACAAAATTACCATTATATACTCGTCTTCTCATAAAAATGATTGAAATATGCCCTCGTGATTCCCGACGACACAAAAATTACACAATATGTTCAAAATTATCTTGATTGTGTTAATTCATTACGCAAAAAAAAAGAATGTGACAATTGTCAATATAAAGTCTGTTTGGAAAATTAAAATACCATGATTAACCCCACCCATCACTTTTTTTCTTTTTGCTGTAGTCGTCAGCTATACAAACGTGTCATTCATATTTTTTCTCCATTGATTGGGTTCTGCTAAAAACCCATGTAACTTAAAATCAGTATAAATGCATTATCTGAAACTCTACGACGATTTAGAGCTTTTTAAGCTTTACTCTTATAACATCCTGACAGTTAATGATAAATGACAACAAATCGTGAAAATTAATCTAATTCACATATAAAATTTTATAGTCATCTGTAATTTGGCGCTTTAGAACTTTCGATCAGTATAGCACACACATATGGGTCAAGTGCATATATGGCTCGTGAAATCTATGAAATCGATATTTATTTACCCGGTATATCGTCCAAGACGTCCGATCAATAAGGTTATAACCACTACAATACCCGCACGATTAAAATTAAAAGTCAAGATAGATGCCAAGAAGTGCAAAAGCAAAGAACGTTGAATACGTCAGTATTTGTCTCAATATTGTTAACGACGACATTTCTATTATCTATGCTTTATATGGGTTGTTCATTTCAAAGCATGTTATATCTATATCCAGATATCTGTCAATAGAAACACACATAAACAAAAAACGACATCATTTTCATATGTATCACTAAACTCAGTTTGCAAATAAGCAAATTGACAACGTTACGTAATCGGCGGAATACGACGTAATGACGCGTTTCTAGATATGCCAACAAGTGGATCATGAAAGTTAAGATATTGGTGCACACAACTGCAGTTGTTGGCATGCTTAATACTCTAATGCATACGGGACGTGATTTCCGGACATACCATCACAGACTAAAAGCAATTCAACTGTAATTATTCTCGTTTAATAGTGAATCGATTATAAACGAGAATAATTACAGTTGAACTGCTTTATCAAAACAACTGAAACAAGACAAATTTGTGATGCATAGCATCAAAGTAGCCGACAATATTTTGGTTAGCATCAATTGAAACTGTATCTGCGTGTCAACATGGTGACATGAGCAACAAGCGGAACATTGGCCACCCATAAAAACATGTGGATGTGCGGACTGCCCCTATTCTGAAACTCAACGCGAGCAAAGTAGTCCACTATTTCACCAAGAGGTTTGGAGTCTGAGAGAATAACATTTTTCATCAAAAATCGAAATCTCCTCTCAAAATGTGTAGCAGTGAGAACTGGATCATTTCGCATTGACCTAAAAATGTTTTTCCGAAAGCATCATCAAAGGTCAAACCTTCCAAAGTCATGCCTAATTCTGGCCAATGCAAGTCTTCAGCAGATAAAGTAAAAAACAGAGTAGGAGGACCTAAACACAGAAACATGGACAGTAAGTCATACAGCATATTTCTGAGATATGCAACAGTCCCTTTATTTTTTTTTAAACATAAATGAATTCTCAAGAAGTTCTGTATTCTCATTTAAATTCCTTAAATTCCCAAGAGAAACTGGTTGAGAACAGTTATTGTGTGAATGAGTTATTTTCATACGAATATTAATAGCTGACTTTAAGCAGGATAAATCATATGCAACAGCTGTTTGTAAAAGATATGTGATATTTTTTCGAAGTCTAGGAGTCATAATTGTACAGTCTTGTCCTGAAGTACATATTAGGATTTAATTTTAGAGGCCTTTCAGGATTCACCTTAAAACCATTACATCCTGAAGGGAAAAGCCAAGGAAAAGCCATTTCCTCACCGCTAATGTTTCCAAAACATTTAAAGGAAAATTGGTATTGGGGGAATATTAATATGTTGATTACTCAAAACATCATTCAGTACAAAGTTTCTAGATGGATTCACAGGCACCATAACACATTCTTCTATTTCGTGATTCAAAATATCCTGTTCATTGTGTAAATTTGAACATACATTACTGTTGTCATCTAAATTTAGGCTTACGTTGCAATACAGAGGATTGTTTTCTAATAGCCATTGCAAAGCACGTTTAAGTTTAAACACTGAAACTGTATGACTATTCACAGCTGTAGGGTGCAATGCTGTGTTTTCAAATGCAACTGTTATATGCGAAACGTCATCATTGAAGGGTAATTTATGAATAATATCTCGTGCAGGCAAATTTAAAATCAAGCCCTTTTCAGCATATTGGCCACCGGGCAACAATATTACTGACAATATTACTGACATAAAAACATTTATAAGATAAATCAGACGCTTCTCAACATTTGAAAGACCTAAAAGTTCTTCATGAATCAATCCTGGATCAATATTATTGTATGTGAAGGATATGCTTGGTATTTGATTCCTCGAGATAGCGCAAAAACATGTAGAACAGCAGTCATCTGAAATTTTAATTTTTAACAGCTGTGTAACTGTATTTTCTTTCTTTATAGAACGTACTTGGTCTGTATATAATATTCGAAAACAGCATTCATATTTATGCTCTGGCTTCATTCTTATATTTTTTTCACAACTTGAAAAATACTCGCTGCTCAATTCATAATCAATGAACGTCAAATCGACAGTTGACGACACATTGCATACATATCCCACACCCAACATGTCATATAAAGAGTTTACAGTGGAGACAGTATCAGTGTCATTTGTCACGCTTATAATTGAAGTTTTTCGCCTTCTTGACCTTCTACACTTCTTGATAGTTTTTTTCTACTATGCATATGATCCTTAGATACAAATGGAACAATCTGGTCAGTCTGATATTCTGACATTTGGTTTGAATTAACTGAATGGGTTGACTGTTCCAACATGGAACCATTTGCTGCATATGCATGCATGGTAGTTTTAGGTTGTTCAGTGTCAATACTTTCAGAATCAATTGTCTGGTGAAATGTGGAGGCAAAACTTGTGCTACCAGGTCTTACATAATTTAACACACTATCAGCCACTTCATTTGAACTTAATTTAAATGAGACAGGGGTTAATTCATACAAATTACCCGAGTATTGACTGTACAAGTCGACCAACTCGTCTAAATTGTCAAAAACCAACAACACAGACATACCATATTGACTATATTGCCCAAGACTATTTCTTTGGTGAGAATCAAAAAATGAAAAATTGGTTAGTTTCTTGCTGTATGTATAGCGCTATTGTAAGGTCATTTAATGTTAAAATATTCAGTGGTGACAATAAAACAGCTTGCGAGATTGCGTCAAGAAATGCCGTTTGTTGGAAATCTTGATTCGTCAAAAAATTTACGGACCCAAAAAGGTGATCGGTAAAATATTCTATCTCGTAAGAACGGCCGAGAAAACTGTATGAATTCGGCAGTTCGTTATGCGATAAATATCTTGGAATTCGAATTTGCTCTACAACGCGTGCATAAAGCGCATTTCCCTGAAACAAAACATCGTCAAATTCTTGTGCAGTGAATAATCTCAGCTGCTCAGTAACCGGCTCATTATTATTAAAATGGAAAAATGCCAATAAAGCCACCGATGACATGGCTGTGCATTGTAAGCCATTATATGGAGCAAAAATATTGCATCCCTGATGGAAATTCCCCAGAACACTTCTTACCATGTTACTCCGTTGCTGTCTCGTCGTCAAATGTCAAAATGGCGAGGTGCGCGCGTTTATGTGTGATGTGATTGGTCAATCCAGCCCTGCGTTCAGTAAGACAAAACGTTCCCTAATGTTAGCAACAGTCGCAACTTCTTTGACACAAAATTAAGAAAATTGACCGAGTATTCCGAATGAAACGGCTAACGTTTTGTCTTACTGAACGCAGCCCAAGTGTCAACTGATTGGTCAATTGGTTAGAAGCGGGTCAAGGGTGGTTTTCATCTCCGATACCAATACGTGGTAGTTCTATTTTGATATGATGGGTACCAGATTAAAGCGTCGCGTGGTTACACTTGATTGGTCAATCGGGTTGAAAACAATTTAAAGTATTTTTCATAGAATATTTTAATAAAAAAAGTAAAGCGTGCAGAGAGAATATATGATAAAGTTCTGTCTTATTGATTTAAAGATGTACAAAAAGAGGAAAAAAAATCATGCGTGGATGGGTTTCGAACCCACATAACAAAAACACAAAAGGGTATCAGCATTCAGCTCTACCCATTAGGCCACTGTGACACATCCAAATAATTGGTGTAAATTAGATGAAAATAAATATAGAAGTATTTATCAGATTAGATTGGTAAACGTCCCTGAAATCAGTCAGTTGTTCCTAAGAAATACCCAAACGCATTAGTAAAAAAAGTAAAGCGTACAGAGAGAATATGTATGATAACTTTCTTATTGATGTAAAAAAAGTACAAAAAGGGGAAAAAAGAAGAAAAAAATCAAGCGTGGATGGGTATCGAACCCACGTAACAATAAACAAAAAGGTGTCTGGGAGTTCCGATCTATCCATTAGGCCACAGGGCTTTCTACGAATTAGGTGTGTTAGTAATATTATATATAAAGTAGTATTCATCATCAGATTAGACTAGTTACCGCCCCTGAAATGTGGGTCTGTAGAAATACCGAAACGCGTTAGTAAATACCAAAACACATTCACAGAATCGATTTTAAAACGGATCAGTTCATAGCGTATAGGCCTATATATTACCGTTATTCATTCAATATTTCATACAAAATTTTCTTGTTGCTATTATTGAGCATAGACAACAATAGTTAATATGATGCGTTTCAGTTCTTCGTGTATATCGGTATTTCTATGGACCGATCTGGTCACGTGATTGAGCGGTTAGTAATTCGCATCTGGAGGAAAATAAAATAACATACAAATGCATGTTTATGCATTGTATTTCCTCGTAAATGGTGTTATCATGTAAAAACAAACATGTTGATAATGTAACAATTATCATCAACGCGCAATTTAACCAGTTTCAACCAATATGTCGAACATTTTGTAAAATAGTCACCTCCCCAACTCCCCATGTTAATATTTTAAAATTATTACAAGATCGGCAACCAATTATTCTCGTTTAATAGCGAATCTATTATAAACCGAAGTGACCGTGCGCTGTGAATATTTATAAACAAACGTAATCGTCTGCAATATTGACAATAATGAGCGCAAGGTTACTTCGGTTCAATAATAACTACGGCTTCGATAAAGCCGTAGTTACGATATTTTATAACAACACCGACGGAATTCATTGATCGCGAAAAATGTCCCTCGCTTTGGCCGAGTTCAGCACCAGTGGATCTTAGAATCGTGAATAGTCCTATCAAAGGCACTTACGGTACACAAGCAAAACATACTTGAAGCGGACAATATTTCGTTGTGCACGCTTCCCAAAAGTCACAAAGGTTTTCCTTATCAACCGTGTATTATATAAGATAACAACAACAACAACAATAAAAACATCGCATGTAAAGTTGGTAGCGCATCTGCCTCTCATTCGAGAGGTTCCGGGTTCGATACCCGGCCGCGGCAAATACCCTTTCTGACAAAAATGTCACCCATCAATGGTTTAATATCGTGAACCTATGTGGGGGAGCAGCTGGAGGCTCAGTTAGGGTGTTGTGGTAGTACTGGTTTGGGCAACAATAGGAATCCATGGTTAGGTGCTCCAGCCGCCACGATATGACAAAAGTAGTTGAAAACGGCGTAAAACTCCAATGAACTAAACCATCGCATGTAGATAAAGTCACGCTGACTGGAATTGAATGATGGGATTTTACGGTGGATAATCACGTGGTACAATATTTTCAGAAAATCTTCAATAATTTTGTAAATACTGGACGAATTTAAATTCGGGTTGAAGAAAAGAATGTGGACAGACGCTACGCATTAGATATGTGTGGTGGATTTTTATTTAAAAAAATCAACTGACAAAAAAGTTATTGAAGATCAACCAACATTTTGGTTGATCTTCAATAACTTGTCTGTTACAGTACAGCTCGCGCGTTTTTTGCCTATTTCCGCGCATCGCCGCGATTGAATTTCGGGTGGTTTCGGGTGGAAAAACGCGGTGGCCGCTGCGAGCGTGTTTTACCACCCGAAATCGCGGGGATCGCCGCGATTTTTTCGCCGCGATTTGCGCGGACAGGTAAGCCTGTATTTTCTGGCTGATTTATCGTAATTATTGGGTTTTATATAATTATATATTAGGTTTTGATAAGATAAGAATGCCTTTGCAGATTTGATTTTTGTTAATTTTGAATGGGTTTGTGGATTCTTCTTCTACTTCAACAGAAAAATGACCCTTTTGCCTTCTTTTCAACGTATTCGAAGTTATTTTTCTTTCATCTTTGCTACACGGCCTTCATGCATATAGATTACAAAATAATTGCAGATACTTTGTGCAGTGATGATTGCACAAAATTAGTTTTTTTGGAAGCGCATGTAATTATAGAATAACACATACATACACAAGGCTTGAGAACAAATTGAGACAAAAGAAGAAGTACTGATGATCAGCATTTCCCCTGCTACCGCAATACTTTCTATGCTACCTGTATATTGTAGACAATTTTTATCGATATTTTCTGATCTGTTTCTGCAGTGCTCAGCTTTGTTATTGGATCTCCGGATATTCTTCCCCTCGAAAGAGAGTGAAGGGCTATCGTAGAAATGATTTGAGAATATTAAGATAAAAGAAGAACATACTGATTACTACCCTGGTCTTCTTGTGTCTCATTATCTAGTTCCTATTGTTGTAATATATCCTTCACAATCCTGTTTTCAGCAACATCCAACTTATCGTATGAGTAGATTTTAAATAGGACGTGCCAAATCGTAGCAATTTTGGAAATGGCGTAACTAAGAATGTAGCGTCATGCATAAAACATCGGTGTTTCTTTTAACATGCATGCAAGTTCCAACATGGTAAAAAAACCCTTAAATGCCAGTCGCAGGTTCACTGGTTTATTTTGTAAACTGAAAAGTAGTCAAATTATACGCATTACTTTGATATATAATTCAAACAGAGAAACTCTTCGTATTTATGACCGGGAAACCAACATGCAGTTTACGATTTCACGTACATGTATCTGCAAAAAACAGAATATTATATAAACAGTTAATTGAATTAAATCAAGCATAACAAAGCATAATACAATGTACAAAGAAGCGGAAAAAACCTGTTCTATATTATATAATAACCTATAACTATATATTTTAATTTACAAAAACGATGTGTTATTACCGGACTTCATAGAACTTTATAGAAAACGTTTGTATTTAATATAACATTCTCTTTATTTCTGAAATAGTTCTGTAAATCAATTTAAAAACACACTCAGGATGGAATAATATAAACTTAACAAAAACGCATTTAATACTGAGCGCTGTAGGATAATATTGGCCGTACCTGGCATTTCCACCCGAACGCGGCGATCGCCGCGATCGCCGCGATTCCCCCCATCGCGGCGAATCGCGGTGATGCAAGAAAATTTCGAGTGGAAAAACGCTCTGGCCGCGATGGCAAATCGCCGCGATTTTCCACCCGAATTTTTTTTTGACCGCGGTGGGCGAGCGTTTTAGGCAAAAAACGCGCGAGCTGTACTGTAGTTGATTTTTGTCGAGCCCGCTTGCGGTGAGCTCGACATAGTTGTCACAATGGCGGTTCGGTGTATGTGCGTTAGTGCGTTAGTGCGTGCGTGCGTTAGTGCGTGCGTGCGTTAGTGCGTGCGTGCGTTAGTGCGTGCGTCCGTCCGGATGGAGCTTGTCCGGGCCATAACTTCACCATGGATGGAGGGATTCAGAAATAACTTGGCACAAATGTCAAGCTCAGTAAGGCGGAGTGTCGCGTGCAAGAACCAGATTCCAAGCTCAAAGGTCAAGGTCAAACTTGGAGGTCAAATGTCAAAAATGAGAAGATTTTTGCTTGTCCGGGCCATAACTTCACCATGGATGGAGGGATTCAGAAATAACTTGGCACAAATGTCAAGCTCAGTAAGGCAGAGTGTCGCGTGCAAGAACCAGATTCCAAGCTCAAAGGTCAAGGTCAAACTTGGAGGTCAAATGTCAAAAATGAGATGATTTTTGCTTGTCCGGGCCATAACTTCACCATGGATGGAGGGATTCAGAAATAACTTGGCACAAATGTCAAGCTCAGTAAGGCAGAGTGTCGCGTGCAAGAACCAGATTCCAAGCTCAAAGGTCAAGGTCAAACTTGGAGGTCAAATGTCAAAAATGAGATGATTTTTGCTTGTCCGGGCCATAACTTCACCATGGATGGAGGGATTCAGAAATAACTTGGCACAAATGTCAAGCTCAGTAAGGCGGAGTGTCGCGTGCAAAAACCAGATTCCAAGCTCAAAGGTCAAGGTCAAACTTGGAGGTCAAATGTCAAAAATGAGATGATTTTTGCTTGTCCGGGCCATAACTTCACCATGGATGGAGGGATTCAGAAATAACTTGGCACAAATGTCAAGCTCAGTAAGATGGAGTGTCGCGTGCAAGAACCAGATTCCAAGATGAAAGGTCAAGGTCAAACTTTGAGGTCAAATGTAAAAAATGAGTTGATTTTTGCTTGTCCGGGCCATTCCTTAATTTGGCACAAATATTCTTTGGATGGCCCTCTACCAAGATTGTTCAAATTATCTCAATCCGTAAAAAACATGGCCACGTACAGCTACGTGCAGCTAATTTTCGTACTTCTCAGAATGTTCAAATTATTCCGATCCGTACAAAAAATGGGTGCCAGGGGGCATGGCTTATTTTCCTTATATGTGACCCGTCGCGCTAAAAGGGACCTTATCGGATTTGTGAAAAGTATCGACCCTAGTCCGTCTGCGCAGTCCGCGCAGCCTGACTAGGGTCGAAACTTTTCACGTTTAAGTATTTTCTGAATCTAGAATGTTTTCTCTACCTTACAATATTTTCGTTTTCCAAATACGACATCGGATGGACTTCTGCTTGGTCTGGTATATTTCTCGGAATTTGGTTTTATGGACTTAGCATAAGGTCCCTTTTAGCGTGACGGGTCACATATGTATACTCAAATTAATCCATTCTGGTATCTCGTTATAAATACATAGACATGTAATATTTTGTGAACAATAAACTGTCTCACCATGATCCCCATCATTCCAACTTATTTTGTCCCCACTTTTACAACGCCATTGTAATGACAGCTGTAGACATAGGTATGGTCTTCTTTCTTCAAAATGAGCGGGCTCGACATGTTGCCCTTCGGCATCTAGTTTTAAATCCGCCACGTCCAGGTTATTCTTGACATGTTTCCACCTTCTCTGCTTAAAACCGAATTCAGATTAGTCAAGTATTGACAAAATTATTGAAGATTATTGGAAATTCTGAGTCACGTGATTATACACCGTGGGATTTAGCGCCTCTTGCAACTGCTATGTTCATTTCGCGGCGGCTGGGGCTCCTTAGAATGGGTTTCATATCATTACCATGTCATTTTAGACATTTTCCCCCTGTCGTAGAAGGAATGTTCTCACGCTCAATCCATTTTCACACAATGACTCTTTTCGACTCTATAAAAGAAAATGGCATTGGAAAAACATTACATGGGAAATGAAGAAATTGCTTGTGACAAGCAATTTCTTCATTTTCCACAATATTTTTATCCACAAATCAAAAATGTAATAGACGCAATCCGAAAATTCAATTCATTGGATAATTCTCATTGTTTGGATGAGCGATCGAGTGCGTGGTAGCTATAAATGCGTAGACTTATTGCCAAAATTGTTGAGTGACGCAGTAATGTTCATGACGCACTATATTTGTTCATCCTTGAGTCTTTTTGCAAAACACGGAATGATCTAATATGAAAGCGATTATATTGCGTTCAACAAATTATAAGCACCACGATCGTCCAACTTCAAATTTCTCATGTCCCTCGCTTTCTTAAACTGATAGTAATTCATCCTTTTCATACCCTTTTTACAAACCCTACTAATAAACCTCGCACGGGAGAAAGCCAAATCTTTCCTCCATTTTGTAGCTGTCCGGTAAGGATCTTCACGATTTAATTCCCACCGAGTTCCATCTTTCTCGGCAGTTGTTATATTTATCAGATATGCTTTCATTTCAGGCTCGAAATCCATTTCAAAGAATGTGCTGATATTTCTAAAGTATTTTGTGACATTTTTAGCGATATCTTCATAACGCACCACTCTAAAACGGTCGGGAATTTCCGTAGCAAACTCTTTGACTTCTTCAACATCATTTAACCAATCTTTACAATGTTCGATCACTTCTTTATTTGTGGCTTTTTGTGGCGTCCATTTTAAATATTTACGTGAATTAAAGATTCCTCTCGGGTCTCTATTCAAGTGTAAAACCTTCAAGTTTGGGAAATACGGCAGAAGTTTCCGTATTTCTGACAATGGAATTCTTATAAACTTCATCAAACGGACCGACGCTTTCAGACATCTACTCCGCATCTTTTCCAAGCATTGAGTCCAAGTTTTGATTTCGAGGAGTGACCTACTTTTGTTTACATATTCTTCGTGATTCCTGGTACACATGATAAGATCAAATAGCACGATCTTCTCTTCTAGTTCTGATACCGGTCGTTTACGCGCTATTAAAGTTATCATGCTCAAATTGACAAAATTACACGTCATAAAATTGAGAATTTCGTGTAAAACTACACGTGATCTGTCCTGTAACTTGTGATATCTGTAAAATAAGATAGGAATCGTTAGTGCCGTTACTTCAGATTCAACAAGCCGTAGTTACAGCATATATTTATGAAATAATATTTTTAACTTTTCAATGACTTTAACATGTTTTAACGTTTAAAGAGGTAAAGGCAGAAAAGGTTCATCTGAAACCGACGAATTTGAGATTAAATATTGTCACGAGGAATAATCAAAACTCGCCAACATACTTACATTGTCGTTCCATTTGGGTACAGCACAGGAGTGACCGGTTGTGGGTCGTACCAAAATTCCTCCCAAATATCTCTGATTGGCTCATATGAATAGAATGTATTCGGATATGTTTTGAGCGTACCGCCCACAAAAGAAGAACCAGTCCGCATGTATGCTATGATGACGTTGATTATTGCGTCACTGAGCACGTGTTGGGACTCCTTGGCCATGTTGTTTGCTACGTGATTGATAACATTTTGTGATTCCGTGTCGTCGTTGATTTTCGCGTCATTCAGAACGTGAGATACCGGTAATTCTAATCTTCGGTTGACGTTGATTTTCTTCGGTTTTATTGAAACAAAACGAAATTCAACTACAGCTAGTACTATCGCAAGCAGGCAGAGACTTGCAAGAGTCCTTCTTTTTCTTTGGATCATTTCTGCTATTTTAAGAATCCTGTAATAAAGAATTTGAGGTATCCTTTAACAAACAAAATACAATATAAAAAAAGTGAGGAGTTAGCTGTACGGTTCAGTGTATATTATTATGTATGGCGCGCGAATAGGGTCTAAAGTCAATATAGCGCTAGACCTATAATTTAAATAGGAGTAGACCGCTAAAAATAGCGGTCTATCCTTATATTTTTAGCGGTCTAACGATAAAAATATCGGTCTACCCATAAAATAAGGGTAGACCGCTATTGCAATTAACGGTCTAGCAATAAATTACCGGTAGACCGATAATTATTTTTGACCTTTCTGCTCGAAATCTCATTAGCCAATGAAATGGCTCGTTACATCCTCAACACACCGGGAATATCATTCGAATATTCTCGGATTTTATCGTTACTAAAGATCGGCTCGAACGTATTACAGTTGCCGCCATGAGCCGATCCTGCCCATATTACTCCACAAGCATAACAACGGTAGTCTGGTCTATAACAACGGAAGCAGACCAAACAACTGTTTAAATCTACGCCAGAAAAATATTTGAAACAAACAGCGTTCAAAAGTGGATTGTATCCTCATACATGTGACAAAACTTTACCAGATAAAATAATTGATGTGATTTACCGATTATTGACAGTATATTTCACTTGAATTATAACGTTAGCTAAAGGATTGGTTTGTTTTGATGACGTCATTTACGCGCATCTACTTTCACGTTCAATATGGCGGTCACTCATCTTCGCAAGCCAATGGTGACATCTACGACGTAACGTCGTTTCTGTATTCACCCTTGGCGTATTTAGTCCGATTTTCTTGGTCTCCTGGTAAGCGTTTTCATTGGTTCCAGCGAGGTCTCGCTGGAACCAATCAGATTGTCGACTGATACATTTGTTATGAGTAACCAAATCATGACAACGGGCGGGAAAAAGCATTGCATTTGCAACTCAAAAACGCGAAGATGGGCTATTTTTCCTAAGAATTTCACTGCAATAGACAGGAATTCCCTAACTTTAATCGACGATTTATTATACTTTCGACAGTTCGACCAAAAAAGCAGCTAACCTTTACATAATCTGCATGACGTATGACGCGAAAGACAACGCGCGTTAATGACGTCATCAATAATGGACGTAAACAACCAGCAGAACAACCGCTAGGCGGCGCTTCGCAATTACAAGAAAATTGGACTAAATCCGCCAAGGGTGAATACAAACGTAGGTGGGTTCAACCTTGGCTAGCGAAGATGGGCGGTCACTATATTACGCTCGACATCATGATGCAACCACGTTCCAAACGGCAAAAGGTTGCAAACAGTCTCGAGGGTCGCGATTGCGGGAATATCAACGACCGTATAGTACAAGCTCTGTGATTGGCTATCGAAAAAAATAGGGGACTACCGATAAAAATAGCGGTCTACCGGTAATTTTATCGCTAGACCGTTAATTGAAATAGCGGTCTACCCTTATTTTATGGGTAGACCGATATTTTTATCGGTAGACCGCTAAAATATAAGGGTAGACCGCTATTTCTAGCGGTCTACCCCTATTTTAGTTATAGGTCTAGCGCTTTATTGACTTTAGACCCCTTTCGCGCGCCATAATTATGACCCGCTAAATGGAAAAGAGCCCTAATAGAAGTACAGATTAACCTTTGTCGGGATCTACTTTGTTCCTTTGCAACTGCCACATGTCGTTTACTATAATTTACACTGAAGAAGAAAATATGTGACTCGTCACGCTAAAAGGGACCTTATCCGAACTCCAAAAATCCAAATTTTGACAAACTTGCCAGACCCAGCACAGGTCAACCAGATCCCGTATGCGAAAAATGTAATGAACGTATAGTAAGATAGGGAAAACATTCCGGATTTAGAAAATAATATAGACGTGAAAAGTGTCGGTCCTAGTCTGGCTGCGCGGACTGCGCAGACTGACTAGGGTCGATATATTTCACACTTCCTATAAGGTCCCTTTAAGCTTGACGGGTCACATATGTCTTGATTTCGACTACATGTGTCCATAGGCTGATCTGGGTCCACGTTTGTTTCAAACGCAGTTAACATCCTTTTTGGTCCCTTTATTCTGGTGTATCAGTTTATCTTGGCCCCTGGGCAGCTTGACCCCCGGGGGCTAAGCTACCCCGGGGTATCTTAGCCCCCACCCTGGGTAGCTTGGCCCCCACCTAAAAAATTTTTCCAGAGTCCACCAAAATAAAAAACAATGTCTGTAAATGTTACGCCTACTGTTAAATGTAAGGAAAAACCAAAGTCTAATGTGTTTTGGTCAAATTAATTTTTCACCTTTTTTGGCTTAGAATAGGGGCGGGGCCAAGCTACCCAGGCCTGGGTAGCTTGGCCCCCACCTAAAATATTTTTCCAGAGTCCCCCAAAATACAGAACAATGTCTGTAAATGTTATGCCTACTGTTAAATGAAAAGAAAAACCAAAGTTTAATGTGTTTGGGTCAAATTAATTTTTCGCCTTTTTTGGCGTAGAATAGGGGCGGGGGCCAAGCTACCCAGGCCTGGGTAGCTTGGCCCCATCTAAAATCTTTTCCAGAGTCCCCTAAAATACAAAACAATGTCTGTAAATGTTACGCCTATTGTTAAATGAAAAGAAAAACCAAAGTTTAATGTGTTTTGGTCAAATTAATTTTTCGCCTTTTTTGCCTTAGAATAGGGGCGGGGGCCAAGCTACCCAGGCCTGGGTAGCTTGGCCCCTACCTAAAATCTTTTTCCAGAGTCCCCCAAAATACAAAACAATGTCTGTAAATGTTATGCCTACTGTTAAATGAAAAGAAAAACCAAAGTTTAATGTGTTTTGGTCATATCAATTTTTCGCCTTTTTTGGCGTAGAATAGGGGCGGGGCCAAGCTACCCAGGCCTGGATAGCTTGGCCTCCACCTAAAATCTTTTTCCAGAGTCCCCCAAAAAACAAAACAATGTCTGTAAATGTTACGCATACTGTTAAATGAAAAGAAAAACCAAAGTTTAATGTGTTTGGGTCAAATTAATTTTTCTCCTTTTTGACGTAGAATAGGGGCGGGGGCCAACCTACCCAGGCCTGAGTAGCTTGGCCCCCACCTAAAATATTTTTCCAGAGTCCCCCAAAATACAAAACAATGTCTGTAAATGTTATGCCTACTAATAAATGAAAAGAAAAACCATTGTTTAATGTGTTTTGGTCATATAAATTTTTCGCCTTTTTTGGATTAGAATAGGGGCGGGGGCCAAGCTACCCAGGCCTTGGTAGCTTGGACCCACCTAAAATCTTTTTCCAGAGTCCCCCAAAAAAACAAAACAATGTCTGTAAATGTTGCGCGTTCTGTCAAATGAAAAGATAAACCAAAGTTTAATATGTTTTGGTCAAATTAATGTTTGCCATTTTTGGAGTAGGATAGGGGCGGGGACCAAGCTACCCAGGCCTGGGTAGCTTGGCCCCCGCCCCTATTCTACGCCCAAAAAAGGCGAACAATTAATTTGATCTAAACACATTAGCCTTTGGTTTTTCTTTTCATTTAACAGTGTGCGCAACATTTACAGATATTGTTTTGTATCTTAGGGGACTCTGGAAAAAGATTTTAGGTGGGGGCAAAGCTACCCAGGCCTGGGTAGCTTGGCCCCCGCCCCTATTCTACGTCAAAAAGGAGAAAAATTAATTTGACCCAAACACATTAAACTTTGGTTTTTCTTTTCATTTAACAGTACGCGCAACATTTACAGACATTGTTTTGTTTTTGGGGGACTCTGGAAAAAGATTTTAGGTGGGGGCCAAGCTACCAAGGCGTGGGTAGCTTGGCCCCCGCCCCTATTCTAATCCAAAAAAGGCGAAAAATTAATTTGACCAAAACACATTAAACTTTGTTTTTTCTTTTTATTTACCAGTAGGCGTAACATTTACAGACATTATTTTTTATTTTGGTGGACTCTGGAAAAAGATTATAGGTGGGGGCCAAGCTACCCAGGCCTGGGTAGCTTGGCCCCCGCCCCTATTCTAAACCAAAAAAGGCAAAAAAATAATTTGACCAAAACACATTAAACTTTGGTTTTTCTTTTCATTTACCAGTAGGCGTAACATTTACAGACAATGTTTTGTATTTAGGGGGACTCTGGAAAAAGATTTTAGGTGGAGGCCAAGCTACCCAGGCCTGGGTAGCTTGGCCCCCGCCCCTATTCTGAGCCAAAAAAGGCGAAAAAATAATTTGACCAAAACACATTAAACTTTGGTTTTTCTTTTTAGCTCACCTGAGAACAAAGTGCTCGAGGTGAGCTATTGAGGTCACTCACCGTCCGTCGTCCGTCTGTCCGTCTGTCTGTCCGTCTGTCTGTCCGTCCGTCAACAATTTCTTCAAGCATCTTCTTCTCCAAAACCAATAGGCCTATTTTGACCAAACTTGGCAGAAATGTTCCTTGAGTGACCCTTCTCAAAACTTGTTCGCGGATTTTTGATTCGTCAAAAAATCTGGGCGTGGCAGGGCGGGGCTTATCGGACTTAGAGAAATCCTAAGAAAATTCTTTTAAAATCATCCATTGGGCCAATTTGAACCAAACTTGGCAGAATTGTTCCTTGAGTGACCCTTCTCAAAACTTGTTCGCAGATTTTTGATTCGTCAAAAAACGTGGCCGTGGCAGGGAGAAAGGGGCTTATCAGACTTAGAGAAATCATAAGAAAATTCTTTAAAAATCAACCATTGGGCCATTTTAAACCAGACTTTGTAGTGATGTGCATTAAGCCATTCATTTTAAAATTTGTTCACAAATATTTTCATTTGTAAAAAATTGTGGCCGTGGCAGGGAGAAAGGGGCTTATCAGACTTAGAGAAATTATAAGAAAATTCTTTAAAAATCAACCATTGGGCCAATTTGAAACAGACTTTGCAGGAATGTTCTTTGAGTCTCTCTTTTCAAAATTGATTCACAAATTTTTACATTTGTCAAAAAATGAGTGTGTGGCAGGGAGGAAGGGGCTTTTCGGCCGTTGAGAAATCCTAAGAAAATTCTTAAAAAATCAACCAATGGGCCAATTTGAATCAAACTTTGCAGTATTGTTCCTTGAGTGACCCTTTTCAATATTTGTTCATAAATTTAATGTTTCGTTAAAAAATGTGGGTGTGGCAGGGCAGGGCTTATCTATCCAAGAGAAATTGTTGAAAAATTCTTCAAAAATCTTCCTCTCCTTATTATTGGGCCAATTAGAATCAAATTTGGCAGGAATGTTCCTTAGGTGACCCTTCTTAAGATTTGTTCGCGGATTTTTTATTCGTCCAAAATTGTAGGCGTGGCAGATCAGCACTTATCGGACTTAGAAAATTCTTCAAAAATCAATCATTGGCCCAATTTGAACCAAACTTGGCAGAAATGTTCCTTTGGTGACTCTTAAAAAATGTGAATTTTTGTTTCGTCTGAAAAAGTGGGGGTGACAGGGCGTGACTAATCGGACTTAGAAAAATTCTAAGAAAATTCTTTAAAAATCAACCATTGGCCCAATTTGAACCACACTTGGCAGAAATGTTCCTTGGGTGACTCTTTTCAAAATTTGTTCTCAAATTTTTTATTCGTCAGAAAAAGTGGGCGTAGCTTATCGGACTTACAGTGTTGGCAAATTTTGTATTGGACAAAAAAAAGTGGCCGTGGCAGGGTGTGGCTTATCAGACTTAGCGAAATCATAAGAAAATTCTTTAAGAATCAAGCATTGGGTCAATTTGAAACAAATTTGGCAACAATGTTTCTTGAGTGACCCTTTTCAAAATTTGTTTGCAAATTCTTTTTTTCATCAAAACAGTTGGCGTGTATTCAAACTTCTTTCAGGTGAGCGATATAGGGCCATTCTGGCCCTCTTGTCATTTAACAGTATGCGTAACATTTACAGACATTGTTTTGTCTTTTGGGGGACTCTGGAAAAAGATTTTAGTAGGGGGCCAAGCTACCCAGGTCTGGGTAGCTTGGCCCCCGCCCCTATTCTAAGCCAAAAAAGGCGAAAAATTAATTTGACCCAAACACATTAAACTTTGGTTTTTCTTTTCATTTAGCAGTAAGCGTAACATTTACAGACATTGTTTTGTATTTCGGGGGACTCTGGAAAAAGATTTTAGATGGGGCCAAGCTACCCAGGGTGGGGGCCAAGCTACCCAGGGGGGCCAAGATAAACTGTTACACCGGTTCTGGCTCATACATATTTATCGACTTGTAGGCCTATTAGTATTTATCAAAAATGACTAAGAACTTATGAACACGGTCAATCATAGTCCCGAAGCTACATAAAACATTCTCTTTCCAAAACTTGCCCTTGTTTTCATGATGTTACAGACTAATGATAACAAACATTCGATGGAAAAGAAGAAAACACTAAATAGACTACAACAATATTTCATTATTTTATTCTTTGTTTCTCCTCATGCACGGGGGTTGTAAACGGAGAAACTAGCTCCAAAAAAGGGGTAGTTGTATCGAGGGAAAATCGGTAGGTGTCGAGCTCATTTTTCTTAAATTATTTCTTTTTCAGAGATTTTTTGAAAAATCCAGCTACGCTGTAATATAAAGAAATGGTCAAAGTGTGCTGTGCACAAGAATATACGGTGTTAGTTAGCAGGGTTTTAATACTATTGTTGAAAAACATCATCAAGTCGAAAGTAACGATTTCGATTTTAACTAACCTTTCGTCGAGGCAACTTGTACTCGCCCGATTTTCACCAGAATACAACATTTACGTATTAGAAAAATACAAATTCTTATCATTTTAAGTATTTTGAGGAGTTGCAAGTCAATTACATGTTATATCGATATATTATTGGCACTATTTTCGGGAGATTGGTGGGCAAAAATCTCCGAGTAGCAATTTTTACTTTCGATTTGATTATGTTTTTCGATTGTATTAAAACCATGCTAACTAACACCGTATATTCTTGTGCACAACAAACTTTGACCATTTCCTCATTATAGCATCGTCGGATTTTTCCAAAACTCATCCTAAAAGAAATAATTTAAGAAAAAATGTGCTCGACATCTACCTTTGTTTACCGATTTTCGCTCGATACAACTACCCCGGAAGTACCAATATGTCTCGAGGCAACGAAATACCGTTGACTCTTTTTGAAGCTAGTTTCTCCGTTTACCACCCGTGTCATGGAATGTCTAGATAGATAATACAATTGTATATTTTGAGCTTTCTGTTTGTAATAGAAAAAAATAACCCATTCCCACATAATGGTACCTTTTGCGCTCTACAAGATCTATGGCTTTTTGAAAACATTGAGTGTGACAAGCAATTTCTTCACTCCTCACAATGCTTTCTACCAAGACAGACCACAAATAAAGAGAGAGAGAAAAAAAAAGAACATCAAAATCACGATCGTCTTTCTCGTTACGACTTATTTGTTTTTGAAATTGTTATGAAATTGTTCACAATTTCATCGTTTTGGGAAATTATTTTATTGTCCGAATCAGCGAACCATGATTTTGATTTAAAGTGCAGATAAACATATCGTCGGTGTTATTGCAAAACATCGTAACTCCAGCTTGATTCAAGTTGGAGTAACGAGGTTTGCATTAACATCGATGATATCTTGACATGTAAATTTTGTGCAACATAATTACGAGGCATCCGCGATATTTCTGTGTTCATTTCCTTGTCAAAATGTAATGTTATTATTATACATGACGTTGTGACTTGCGCCGCGGATCGGTGTATATGCCTTTGTTAAAAATTGTATATAATTGTTTTGCATGAAATAAGCATTCAACTTGATTTTTTGTCAAAGTGGTGTCAACATGTGTTGGCATAATCTATGGGAAAAAAAGTAAAAGCGGTTATTGTTTGATCGACGTTGTCTACGATTTATTGGGACAACCCTCGTATGTGTCGTACTGACACATTGTCCCATATTCAGCTTTTTCTCCTTTTTCCATACCGTTTCTGTGCTATGTTATACACAAGATTAAACTTTAGTATCATCAATTGCGTTGTCAGCGGTAGCCACCCCTACCCCGCCCAAAAAAGCTATTCGAGAACAACCATGATCAGACTGCGCGTATGAACATGCTGATCTGAACCTACATTAATCTCAAATGTGTTTGGATCTAGAAATGGGCCCGAAATAAGGCACTTGTCTACATCGTTCGCCTACATGCAGTCTGATCAAGATCTGTCTCATTCTCCCCGCAGAGTGATCGTTCGTTGCTCTTCATATAATCATCTCATTTGGATCACCAAGGACAATTCTATCGAATCATACCTTGGATGCATCTCGTAGAACTACTTTCAGACTATGAATAGAATAGAATAGAACAACAATTCAAAACGTTCGTCTGTGACTAATTTCAACAATGAAGCGGCAATGATACTGAAAGGCATTGTTTGCAGTCCAGTGTCCTCTCTTTTTAAAATGATTACAACCTGCATGTCCCGCAAGTTGCCATGGTTGTTCATTTGGATGACCTCGAAAATTACTTTATGAAGCGTAATAGCTTTCGGCTAAGAAATCCGATTTTTTAAAGATTTCTTCATACACACACTTCCGAGTCGATGATTTGATCGACATTATCCGAGGATATCCGAACGATAATCATCTGTGCAAGGGGCTACCTCGGAATCGGGTCCACGAATCGGGGTCTACCGAAGTATAACGTCTTTAGTTACTTTGTAACTGTTTCATTCCTTGTATTAGAGCTATACTTTAGAAAAAGAAAATATTCTGTTTGCATCAGACGTGCTTTCAAATTTAAGCATTGATCTGATTAAAATGGGACTATTTTCTTATTCATCCATATCAAAATGGAACTATGTAATTATATTCTTCCGAGCTCATTACAGAGGCGATATGCAAGAGCCTCTGTGAAAGAGAGTGGATCAGTCTGTCATTTAGGCGATTTCAATCTGAATGAATTCAGATGTATCTTATTTCATAATGCAACATCTAAGATTTTAATCAGATTGGGTGCGATTTTGGTTCGATGGAAACGCACAAGACTTAAAACCCTGGGATCGTTTGATTCTATAATCCACCCAAGTCTCTTACAGTTGCTATGGCTTATTAATCCTTTCCCAAATGGCAAAACTTTAGCGTGGCCCACTTCAAAAACTGCCACAAATGACAAAATTAAAGTTATTAAAGATAGAATTTGTGTGAAATATGGCATAGAAAATATTGAGACAAAAGGAGAAACTGCTGATTATCAGCAGTTTCTTCTTTTGTTTTAATGTTTTCCCTAGCCATTTCTAATAGGGACGTCAAAACGAGGTCTTGTTTGGGAAAGCGTTAAGGAGATGACAGAGAACAACATGAATCATCATCAGACTGTG